>CAUYRH010007406.1:172500-268489 GCA_963574655.1 Perodicticus potto
TCAGCAGTGATTATGGGCCCTGAGCCCAGTTGCCTGGCTAAGTTCTACATTTTTGGGCATTCTAAAGACTCCCCTAAGTCTCAGTCTTCTCCCCTGTAAAATGGGGACACTTCTGGTAGTAAGGGGTATATGAGTTCACGGTATCTGGGAAAATTCTCCATAGAAACACCAGCATTTTTTATGACAGTTCTCCAGCTTGAGGTTGCTGCAGGGCATGAAGCGCACTAGGGGGTGGGGTAAGCTTTGTGCTGGCTGGTGTGTTGGGCTAGGTAAAGTCCAGGAAGGATCTACCAAAGGGCCATGTGAGGGCTCACTGGGCATCAGGGTCAGATACCTGGTTGATGGACTCAGGAATGTTTGAGGTGCAGGGAATGGATAACTGTCCCCAGCTGTCCCTCCTGCCTTGTGGGATGCCCCCAACCAGGTGAGGGAAGGCTAGATGTGCTCCTCAGCTCTGGAAGACCACTAGTCTTACCTGTAAGGAAGCCCTACAAGCCCCTGTGCCCTACAGGGATGGCTAGGACCCCAGAGAGTACAAAGACAGAGGTTCACAGAATGAGAATTGGTCAAGGCCTTGGGAAAATGGAGCTTCCTGTAGAGAACATGGACTCAATCAAGAAATTCAGGTTTGCAACCTAAAGGGGCCTCTTATTCTGTGTGCCTTGGGCAAGTCAATATGGCCCTGCTGTTCTTGGGGTGGTTGGAGGCTGGAAGGGACAATGGCCAAGGATGCGGTTAGCCAGCCTCACATTAATGGCGCCAGGAAGCAACCTCACTCCCTTCAAAAGGGAACTTTGCCTCGGCCCTCAGAGTTTCTCTCTCTCTTTCTCTTCCTCTACCCCTATGTATGACTCAAAAGCAAACCCTATCAGTCATTCCTTCCAAATACATGCAAAATCCATTTGCTTCTCACCATGGATGCCCTAATCTAAGATTCCATCATTCTTTGCTTAGATTGGTACAGCAGTCTCCTGGCCACCTTCCCGTGTGTCCCTTTTCCAAACCATTTCACCCACAGCAGCCGGAATAATTTTTTAAAAATATATGTCATATCATGTCATTCCTTAATAGCTTCCTATGTCTCACAGAGAGAAACCTGAAGTCCTTAGCAGGGTCTCTCCATGATCTACCCCATCCATGCTCCCTCCATCTACCCTCCTCCGGCCTTGTCCCCTCTTACCCTCTTACACCCACATACAGGCCATCTTGCTATTCTCCAAATGTGCCAAGTGTCCTCACAGCTCAGGCCACTGGGCTTTCTGTTCCCAATTAATTCCTGCTCTCCACCTGTGCGCATTCCTTGACCCAGTACTTCATCTGAGTCTCTGTCCACATGTCACTTGACCCACCAGCCCTCCCTATTTTCTGTCCTCTTCCCCTGCTATCTGTGTATTTGTAGTGTAGTAGTTATTATTACCGAATTTTTTTTTTTTTTTTGGAGACAGAGTCTCACTATGTCACCTTCAGTAGAGTGCTGTGGCATCATAGCTCACAGCAACCTCCAACTCTTGGGCTCAAGCGATTCTCTTGCCTCAACCTCCCAAGTAGCTAGGACTATAGGCATCTGCCACAATGCCCAGCTATTTTGTTGTTGTTATTGTTATTTGGCAGGCCGGGGCTGAGTTCAAACCCGCCAGCCCCAGTGTATGTGGCTGGCGCCCTCGCCACTGAGCTACAGGTGTCACACCATTACCCAAATATTTTATTGTAGTTATGCAGTAGTAGTAGTGTGAGTCTTTCTCCATTACATGGAAGCTCTGTGGGAAGAACCATGTCTGCTTTCTCTCTCCTGCATCTCCACCCCTAGGACAGTGCATGGCATATGGCAGATACTTGGTGAACACTTGCTGGTTATGTAGAGTTTGGACACCAGGGTTCAGAGAGGTGGGCTGGGTGCCGTGGCTCATGCCTATAATCTTAGCACTCTGGGAGGCCTAGGCAGGTGGATTGCCTGAGCTCACAGGTTCGAGACCAGCCTGAGCCAGAGCAAGACTCTGTCTCTAAAAATAGTCGGGCATTGTGGTGGGCTCCTGTAATCCCAGCTCCTCCAGAGGCTGAGGCAAGAGAATTGCTTGAGCCCAAGAGTTTGAGGTTGCTGAGAGCTATGGCACCATGCACGGCAATTCTATCATGGGCAACAAAGTGAGACTGTCTCAAAAAAATGAGGCTTTCTCCAAAAAAAATCTGGGGAGTGGCAATAAGCCCAAGGGGCTCCTGGCCTGGAGATGCATTCACTCAGATATTGTCCCTACCTGTTACGAGGGAATGAGGAGTGTGCTCAGGGCTCTTGGCTCTTTCTTGGGCTGTGGGGTCAAAGGTGCCAGCAGGACACTGGAGAAGCTAAATCTCTTTAGGAGGTTGGTGACAGAGAGAGCAGAGAGGCTGTCACCCTAATGAAAAACATGGACCTTGGTTTGGACATTCATCCTGGCTTTGGCACTAGCTCACCCTGTGACCTATGCAAGGCTTTGTCCCAATCTTGGCCTTGATTTGCCCTCTCTGAAATGGGAAGTTAGACACAATAAGCTCTAAGGGTGACTTTGACTGTGATCTGCCTTACCGATAAGGAAACTGAGGTCCATAGAGGTTCAACAACTGGTCTGAGGTCACACAACATGAGGAATAAAAAATGGCCCAGGCCTTGACTTCCACATTTTCAACCCCCTGTACTGCTGTGTTCAAGTCCCGACTTAGAAAGCTGGTTTTCTGATCTTATATCAAGACTCATTTCTCCAATTAGGCATCAAACCCCTCAGGGTCGGAACTGCATCTAGTTTTCACTTCTCCCATTTCTTCAAGATTAGGCAACCAGCAGGTGCTGGATGAAGACTTGGCTGATAGGAAAGGGAGTCTATTAGTCCAAGGACCCATAGGGAGATGGCAGCAAAGCCAAGAACCTCCCCGTGTCTTAGTGGTTCCCCTGGATATTGCATATGCCAGGATTAGTCTGTCATTCATTCATTCATTCACTCATCCAGAAACTATCTGCCAGGCCCTACTATATACTAGTTGCCACTGTAGTGCTGAGGATATAGCAGTGACAAACCAGACAGGGCCTCTGCCCTCAGAAGCTTCCATTCTAGTGGGAAGCAGCAAATGAGTCAGGCACAAAAATCGACAGAAGAAAATGGAGATCATGGTGGCAAGACCTGGGAAGGAAACAAATTGAAGAGGCAGACAGTGACTCGAGGAAACTAATTTTGATCAGGTTGGTAAGGGAAGGGCTCTCTGAGGAGCTGAGACCTGCAGTATAAGAGGAAAATCACACGAGATGAAGGAAAGAACATGTGCAAAGGCCCTGAGGCAGGAGGTTCCTCAGCGTGTTTCAGGAAAGAATGCTGAAGCGTTGGAAGGTGGATCATGAGGCAGAAGCCAGACTAGGGGAGCCAAAGAGATAGGCAAGGGCTACATCATGGCCCTGGGGAAGAGTGTGCATTTTACTGGAACTAAGATAGGAAATCACTGGGAGATTTGAGTAAAGGATTAAAAGAAAATGGTTGACATTTCTAAAGGGTCACTCTGACTCTGGGACTTCTTGTCATTGCTGGTAGAGGAGCGATGGGGGTCTGTGGTCCCTGGCTCAGGGGAAGGAAACCTGTGCTCCCAGGAAGAGGTTGTGGGTGGTTGGGAGAATCCAGCACATCTCTCCAGAGTACTGTGCCTGAGGTTCTGGTCCAAAGGAGCCCAGCTTGTGTGTCACCCCCCACCCCCATCTTACTTAAACTCCCCCACTCCCAACATCCCAGGGGTGTTACAGAAAACTGCGCCTGCAAGATGTCTAGGCCCCGACTCCTTGATTATATTAATGCCAAAATGTATTAAAGAAGCGTGGTAAAAATGCCATTCTAATTGTTTCGTACACACGCCACTGGGAGGGAACTGATTGGACACAGCTCACAGGCAGTATGTTAATACGCTATTTTCATATGATGATAGCTTTGCATAATCTTCCCTTCTCCCAGCTTTGCAGGGACCTGTTGTTAACCAAGCCCCAGGAGAGAGGGAGAAAGGCAATTTGACTTCAAGTCCACTCCCCGCCACATTAATTAGTCATGTGGCTGGGGAAAGGTGTGCTCACTCAGTACAAAGTAGACTTTATAATTTATACACCAGCTGTTTCCGTCCATTCTCCTCCCCGCCTGCCTCTAATGAAATCGTGTTACCAGAGAACTGACTGGCGTGAATTGAGCCTTTAATCCCATTGACCCTGGCCTGGCTGGTAGGGCCCCAAGGAGGGGGGAGGGGGCCTTTCAGCAAGAGGCTGTGATGAGAAGACCCTCCGTCTCCCACCCCAGCCTGAAAGCCCACACAATGGAGCAGCTTGGCAAAGGCAGGGGGTGCTGGGATCCAGGGGCTTGCCTGGCTGAGCAGCCCTCTTGGGGATCCCTGGAGGCTGGGATGGCTCACATTTATTGCCTCATCTTCTGAGCTCCAGCGAAGCACAACATTCTCATCTAGGTTGTTCCTTTACTTAGAGAACAGGGCAGGCCAGACTGCACAACCAATGAGCTAATGCTTACTTTTCTGGCCATGCAGGTTGCTGGGAAAACAGAGACCTGATGCCATAGAGGAAAATGTCTCCTTAGTCCCCAGCAACAAAACTAAACTCTCCCAAACCACCCCAGAGCCCATAGTCCCCTCCTGATAGGAGGGACAGGGCAGAGATGGGGACAGGCCCTAGTTCTGGCTCCAGTTTGTGTCCCTAGAAAGGCAGTACTGAGAATAAATCTCAGAGAATGCTTCTCTTCCCCCATTGCCACCCAAAAGAAAAGCAAGCCAGACCAGGCATCAGAGCCACTCAGCCTCTCCAGCCAATGCCTGCAAAACAGGGCACATTTGGTGAGCAGGAATAAACACAGCAATTAGTACCATGGCAGCCTCTTAAACAAACACATGGGACCAAGTCATCAGTGGGGGAGGTTCATGCATCTGTCAGAAAGGCCAGAGGCTAGAGATGAGATTTGTTTTGAGGGGAGCTGAAAATAAAGGTGCTGAGCCTAAGCCATTGAGGGTGTACCAGATCTGGGGGTGGTGACAGAGATGAGGCAGGTACCTGGGGCAGGGCTAAAAGGGGGCTGCAGTAGTGAATGGAGGGGTGGAATGTTGAAGGGAGGCTGAAGCAGGTACAGGGTAGTTTCCAGGCTGCCATCTTTAACTTACTGGGAACCCCAACATCCTCACATGAATGTGAGGGCCTCTGTCTGGGAAGTCACAGTGAAGTAAGATGTGGCATCCTCAGTCCTCCTGTCCCCAGGCGAAAGCCTGAGAGTGCATCCTCTACCCAGACCCAGATACACCCAGGTCACCTGCCCATGCTGGGCCTTTGCTCTCGCCTCTTGCCCATCTAGAATGGCAGTCTTCTCTACTTCCTTCTGCTAAACCCTAGATCCCTTAAGACTTCAGTCCTGTCATCTGCCTCAGTCAGCCTTTCTTGACTCCCTGAACTGTGTGCTGAGTTTATCACAGCCTACTCCTTGATGGCAGGGATTATCTCTATGTCCCTTGCACCAAGCATGGGGCAGGACAAGGTGACCTTAAGCAGGTCTCCTCCCTTGGTTAGACCCCAGTTTACTTATCTGTAAAATGGGTTTGATGATCTATTAGAGTCACTCCAGCAACCACAGAACCCCAACTGGATTTCCTATGCATAAAACCACACATTCTATCCTTACACAAGGAAGGAAACATTCTAAAGCCACTTGACCTGTGTTGTGTGCACCCAGGCTAATTTATTAGCTATGAAATAGCCAACAGAGTGCTTCTTTTGCTTAATGGCATTAAAAAAAACCCTATGACCAGTGCTCTTTTAAATGAAAGTATGGGGAATATCAGGGGAACCTATCCAGGGAGAGAAAATGAAGTTGTCATTTTTCAACATAATTAAACTTGGTTCTCAAAAATCTCCTGATCTGAAATGTGAATTACGCTAATTACTTCTGGTGGCTGCCACATTGATTTCAGTGTTAAAGTTAATGGACTTAATGGACGTTGCTTTTCCTTTAGACGTGGCTTGGGGGCCTCTTGCTGAAGGTCCTGTTTGTTCAGCATGAGAGCCTCCACTGGACCCTCTAAATATTCTGTCATTAGCTTCTGCTGCCTACAACCCCCACCAGGTCTGTTGCTCCAAATCAGGCTCTGACTCTGGGCCTGAGGCCTCAGGAGGACAATTGTTCTTTCTTCCTTTAAGTGAGTGTGGGTCTGGCACCTACCTCATAGATTTAGGGCCCATGAGGGGACACAGAAAGGGGTGGGCTCTGTTTCCAGAGGGCTCATGGCCTAGAAGAAGCCTGATAGGAACCTATGGAAGGCCTCAGGGCAGGCCGGGCTGAGGTTTGGAACCTGAGACTTTCTCTGTCCTGAGAGGTGTGCTTGTGTGTGTGTGTTGCTGTGAAGTGCAGGCTGTGGTCTGTGGGAGCGAAGAGAAGGGAGATGCAGAGACGAGGTCAGCCAGACCCACTCCTAGGATGAGGGCTGCAGGAGCTGGCAGGGAAGGTAGAGTGCAGGGGTAAGCAAGCCAGGGAGGTGGGATGGAAGGAGGGTTAGGCACCGCCAGGCTATGGGGTTTTCTGTGGGCAAGGGCCTGGAAGCCAGGATGAGAAATGTGGATGTTGCCTTGGGTCTTAGACAGAATGAGATGAAACCCCAGTAAGACTACACGACTTGGAAGCTGAGAGACCCTCTCTCCCTTCAGAGAAGAATGGCTTTGGAGTGCTAGTGCAGGACAGGTGGGCTGCCTCTGCTGGCTGACCTGGCCACCCCTCCTGTTCTAGTTCCTGGAATTCCTCCACTAAAATGCCATGCAATCTGGAAGACTTTCCTGAAGGTCTGTCTTCATAGAGGAAAACTTTGTGGTCTCTTTGACAGAGTCACAAAGTGTGGGGCTCTAAGTTATAGTCCTAAGCGCACACCTGACTCTATCACATATGGATCCTGGCTGGTCCCAGACAGAGGCCCTCAGGGAAGGGGGCAGGCTCCTTCCACCCTGCAGCTACCAAGAACACCACGAGCAGAGCCACCCAGGGGGATGTACAAGCCAGGGAGCCCTTCACTGAGGCAGGAATACAGACAGATCATCACCCCAGTGGGGCTTGTGGCCCCAGGAGACAGCCCCACATTGCTGGTAAGAGATGTGGACCCTGGGGAGCTGACCCTGAAGGGTGGTGGGTCGGGGAGGAGGGAATGGAGGGTCAGGCCCGTAGAGCCTCTCGAGCTGCCACACAGGAGCTTGAAGGGGCAGTGAGAGATGCAGCTGGCCAGGGCCAGTGTGGGAAGGGCCTTGGCTTCCAAGCTGAATGTGGATTTGATCCCGTGGGGGCCTCTGAGCAGGGGGAAGGACTGACCTGCCTGAGAAAAAAGGGCAACAAGAGGTTTCTGAGGGGAGAGTGATGAGTCGGCCACAGGAGCCAGTCAGCACCGGGAGGACCTCTTTTCTCTACCCTCTCCCTGGACTTCCCCCATCTGACCATCACCAAATTCACCTCACACATTTCTCTCAAATCCTCCCAGTTCTCCCCACCCCTGCTTCTCACCCCAACTCTCAGTCCAGGCCACCTTCCTCTCTCTCCTGGACAACTGCGAAAGTCCCCTCCCTGCCAACAGGCCACCCCGCATCCTCCTTCCCCACGCCAGCCTGGCTGAGCTTTATGGTGGGAGGTCCCAGCTGTCTCTCCCTTTTCAAAAATAGTAGCGGCTAACACTCACGTAGCACAGGCTGCGAGCCACTGCTTAGGTGAATAGTGAGCTCACCTATAATGTGCTCTTTATACGCACCTCCAACGGCATTCTGCTCTGAAGGATTCCTCTGGATTGGTCCTGTTAGAAACATTTTAAGTGAATTCACTGTTTTGACTTGTAAAAATCCCAAGAAATTGATGCTATTACCAATCCCTAGGTTACATCTAAAAACCTGAGATCCAGAGGACTTAAGTAATCGCTTGAGGTTACACAATCCAGACTATCTCTGCATCCAACACTGGCCCTTTTCCATCTGTTCTCCGCATTATAGTCAGAAAGATCCTGATCATGTTCCACTCCTTGCAATCACCCGCAAGGCCCTGTGCAGACTGGGGCCTGTCTCTTCTCTGCCCTTCTCCCTCTGTGTCCCCTCCTCACTCCACAGTGGCTTTCTGGCTGTTGTTTGAATGTGCCAGGCCTCAGGGCCTTTGCACTGCCACTCTCTTCTACCTGGAATGTCCTTCTCCAGTGCACCTGCCTGCCTAGCTCTTCTACCTCTTTTATGTCTTGGCTCAAATATTGCCTTCCCAGACCACCCTATTCAAAATTGCAACTTTTGCCCAACACTCCCTGTTTTCCTTCCCTGCTTTGTTTTTCTACATAGCACTTATCTCCTTCTGACATGTAGTACAACGTGTTTATTATAGTAATTGTAAGTAATTGTTGTCTTTCCCATCCTACTAGAAAGGAAATTTCAGGAAGGCAAGGATTATTGTCTGTTTTGTACATTCAAATATCCCCACTGCCCAGAAAGGAGCCTGGTGTAATAAAACACTTTTTGAATGAATGAAAAATCATATCCCCGCCTCTTTGGAATGTCCTTCCCCACAGGTACCTGTAAGACTCCAACTCACTCTGTCTACAACCACCTCCATAGCGTTCTGCAGGAGGTCACAGCCCAAGAATCTGATCCTGTGTTGTCAGACACACACACTGTCTCCCCCATGTGCTGTGTGACCTCTACATTTAACTCATCACCAGTTGAGATGGGGATACTCTGCTGAAGGACAGGTAGGTGTTTGACACAATGCCTTCTTGCTTCTCTGGGGATGGAGATGAGACAAACCTTGTATAGCAGAGGCATATAGGACAAAGGAGTCATCAGCTCCCCTTCCCTGTACCTATGGTTCCAGGCATTATCTTTTTTTTTTTTTAATTTTTGGGGAATCATTGAGGGTACAAAGAAGCAGGTTACATTGATTGCATTTGTTAGGTGAAGTCCCTCTTATAATTGTGTCCCAACCTCTAAAGGTATGTCACACACTGAGACCCCCCAACCCCCTCCCTCCTTCCTTCTCTGTGCTCTCCCCTTCCCCCACCCTCCACTGTGTACTAGGTCATTAATTGTCCTCATATCAATATTGAGTACACAGGATTCTTGCTTCTCCATTCTTGTGATGCTTTACTAAGAATAATGTGTTCCAATTCCATCCAGGTTAACACAAAGGATGTAAAGTCTCCATCATTTTTAATGGCTGAATAGTATTCCATAGTATACCATACCACAGCTTATTAATCCATTCCTGGGTTGGTAGGCATTTAGGCTGTTTCCACATTTTGGTGATTGTAAATTGAACTGGGATAAATAGTCTAGTGCAAATGTCCTTATGGTAAAAGGATTTTTTTCCTTCTGGGTAGATGCCCAGTAATGGGATTGCAGGATCAAATGGGTGGTCCACCTTGAGTTCTTTGAGGGTTCTCCATACTTCCTTCCAAAAGGGTTGTATTAGCTTGCTATTCCAGACATATCTTTGTAGTTCTCCGGAGCTTTGATTCCTTGGTTTCTATTTCCATTCCTAGAATCTTCTAATCTTCTCTTCAAGCCCTAATCTATAAACTATTCTGTACCTCTTTCCAATCTGACCCTGTTATCCTCTATCAGTCTAGATCCAGTTTCTCTCTGGGCCCTGAGCCTAGGTTAACCACATTCAGTTGTGGAAGTTGTACACTGCACAATTTAAGGAAGCGGCATTCAAATTGTAATCTGTGCAAATAGCACTCCCTGGTGCTTGTGTAATGCAAAATCAGCACAAGAACCACTGGACCCCTTTCACAAGGTCTCCTGGGGCAATGTTTCCACTGAGACAGCAAACAGCAGGGCTTTGACACCAGCTTGTTTCTCTTGTGTCAAACTTTACCTAGTCTGATGCCCACAACCTGAATTATCTAAAGAGAGGCCTCTAGAAGGGAGGATCTCCTGGTTCTGAGTCTTTTTGCCCTTTTCTGTGGAAGAGACGAAGCCTGCAGGAGAGCGTGAAGAATCCCAGTTGTGAGCAGCAGTCCCTGTGGACTAGGAGTTAAACTGGCAGCTAACCAGTTTCTGAGCCCTCTAAATTTCATGGTGAGACAAGAAGACCTGGTTGGGGGGGGGGGGCGGCAGGTAATCTGAGGATTGCTCCTAGGGCAACAAAGACTTGTTGATGTGGAATGATCACTCCTCATCATGTGGGGTAGCAAAAATGTGTCCCTGGTCATCCCTCACCACTCCCACTTCCCACAGCCACCACCAATTGCATCGACTCAGCTCCATCTAGTGTGTCACCAATTGATCGTGGGCCACATCAATCCAAATGGCCCATCAATTCCCCCATCTTCCTCTTCGGACACAACATAGACTTAGGCCATAATAGCAATTATAGTCACTTCCAGTTATGAATGTTAGCCCTGTACCAGGCACTTACTGATTCACGTATGAGATGAAGTCTATCATTATACCCATTTTACACATGAGTAAACTGAGGCTCATCGAGGTTATATGACTTAGCCCAACTCATAGTTAAGTGGTGGGGTTTGGATCTGAACTCAGTTTGTAGGGCACTACATCCCATGTACTTAGCCACTTTGCTCTCCTGCCTCAAAGCCTCTCTTTGCTGCATCCCTGGCTCAATATATGTTCAAACTGCACAGCTTTCGAAGCGAGATGGAGATGCTGGACTGTGCCCAGTCAAAGGTACAGCTTGAGCAAAGCACTGCCTGTAGGTGGGTGGATTAGGTGGGAGACGTAACTATGCATGTTTGTGGGGCTAAAGAACAGAACAGGGAAGCCTGGGCCTCTCTTCTCCCAGCAGAAGCAAATGCCTGAGTGAATTTCTCATTGAGCAGGCCAAATCAGCTCCCACACAGGTGTTAGGTTGTTCCCCTGTTGGCTGGAAATTCGACTGTGGTTGATTTAAAATCCCAACACCTGTGTCCATCATCTCAGCCTCTGCCATGATTACTGTCCCTATAAAGTTCCTAATCCCTGTACTTATGCAGTGTCCTTACCCTCTGACGGGCCGGCCCTGTGTGAGCAGGGAGATTTGGTTATTATGTAGAAGAGTTATAATAAGAAATATGACTGCAAAAGCCAAGTCAGTTGAAATTGGACTATAATTAAATGCTTAGAAAATTCTATGCTTGGCTCATTTTAAAATCAAGTGCTTCTTTGTAGCAATTTCCTTTCTTTAATTACAATTTCCTGTCTAGTTTGACATTTACAATGCAATCTTGGGGGACATGTTTGTGATTTATTATTCCTGCTCCTATCAGGATATCACTGTGCAGAAATGAGTTTATAAAATAAGAGCTCAAATTATTATGGCCTTTGACCAATAAAGCAGGCTCATAATTTCAGGCCTGAGAGAAGATTACCATTTTTGACAACCCAAGGCAGAAATACTGGAGAGGGGGAGGGCACAGTTTGGGGAACTCGCTCCATGTTCAAAAACACTGCATTGTCTCCTCAGGGAAGGCCAGCTTTGGCAGAAGAACGTGTTAATAACCTCTTACTTTTATACACGTCTCTGCAGCTTTGAAGAACTTTCAGTCATTGATTCACATCATCTCTGGAGGTAGACAGGCAGGCATCCCCGTCCCCACCTTACAGATGGGGAAACTGAAGTCCAGAGAAGTTAAGTGACGTGCTTGAGGTCACGCAGCATGAAAACAGTCATCTTAGAAATAACACTCAGGTCCAACCCAGTGAGCCCTTTCCCCATGTTATAATATCTGCCCTCCACAAGGCTTGAGAAATGATTTGAAACAGGGAAGATGTCCTCGGTGCATCTGTGGATAGGAAGGCCTTCTGCTTCCAGTGGCAAGGGCTTTGATCAATCCCCAGGGTAGCATGTGGCTCATGACCTATGTATGAACCCCCAACAGAAGCTATTGGGGCTGTTGGCCCCAACTCAAGAAAGAAGAGTCATCATTTTATTTTTGTTTTTACTTTTTCCTTTCACCTCAAGATTCTCTCTAGAAATTTGGGAATGACCTTCACTATTGGCCCACATCATACTCTTTTACTCTTGGCCCACAAAGTGAGACTACAAGCCTAGTAGTGCATAAGGGTTTAACCTTTGTGTGCATGTGTGTGTACCTGATGTCTACACACGCTTTGGGGGAGCTGTGTGGGCACCTGTGCACATATGCGGGGGTTGTGATGAGTATAGGCAGATATGAAGGTGTTTGTGCAAAAGTGTGTGTTATTACCCCCTCTCATTTGGTATAATCTAAAGAGGAGAAGGCCAAAGTGGGGCACACAAATAAATGTCCACCAAAATCACAAACCACTCAGTTTCAGTCCCTGGGAAGACCTCGAAGCGAGTGAGAAGGAAGAGGGAAGTTGGGTCTCCTGGGGGCTTCCTTCTATTCCCCAGCACTGGCTGTGGTGAAGGCTCGCATCAGCTTGGTCTCCAGCTGGGGGTGAGTGGTGACCTCTCTTCAGGTGGAGCTTATCCGCTGGCCCCTCTCTGAGGCAGGAGGGTCTCTGGGCAGCGAGCATCCCCTGTTTCCTTCCCCGATTCCACCTGACTCTGTCCCCTGGTCTGGAGGGGGGTGATGCCATCTTGATGGGGGGCACAGGGGGTAGGGCAGGTCTGGGGAGTGGTGGAGAGTCTAGTTGTGGACACGGAGAATCAGAGGCACCTGTGGGGTATCTAAGGGGAGGTGTTCAGGCAGCAGTTGTATGTGTGGGTCTGGAGTCCGGGAGAAGGTCACAGTTGCTGGCCCTCTGTCCTACCCTCTTAATACTTGCCTTGTAGTTTTTAGCTTTAATGTCCCTCCCCAGCCGTGACTGTGATCGTGCAGCCAGAAAAGATCAGGGTGCCTAGTGCAGACTCTGATCTGCATTAGATCAGCCAGTGTAGGCTGGACCAGATTCCCAGGGAGAGAGTTGGTGCCATAGTGCATGGCCAAAGTGGCACTAGCAGCCGGCTGAAGAGGAGTTCATGGAGCTGTTGGCCTAGGTCTATTCATAAACTTGACTTCTGGGCTGTGGAGCAAGGGTTTCAGGGGGCACTATCTGCCCCCCTGCAGATCCCTTTCAGGAGGGAAGTTGGACTTCCACTTTGTCTCACTTGAAAGGAATTGTTATGGGAGGTAAATCCCTGTCTCTGGCTTTTGGCCTCAGATTAAGTCTGTCCAGAGACTCGTTTGTTACCTGTGAAAATCTCTTTATTACTTCAAAACAATTTTAAAGCAGAATGCATTAAGATTTTTTGAAGAAAGAGAATCATATCCCTATGCCAGGATGCTGGTTATGAAATTCAAATGGTTGGGCCAAGAATCCTCTTACAATACCTCCCCCACCCCAGACTCTGGGAGATGAGGAGAGGGCTCAGGCCCACCCCTCAGAGTCCTGAGCAAACACTTTGTTCCCCTGCAGGCCACCACCAGGACTGGCCTTGCCAAGGTGGCTCTGCTTATTTCCCTTCTCTGCACATCTGTACGCACATTCACAAATTTGTACACATGCACACACTGATCCCTTCCTGGCTACAGTTACTTCCTTCATTGTATTGTTAGAAGGAAGCCAGGATGACTATTTTATCCCTGTTCTTCACAGGAGAAAATCAAAGCTCAGGGAGGGCAAGCAACCCTGGCAAGAGATCTGAAACAGTCATTTTCAGGGGTCTCCCTTGCTCCTCCTTTTTATTTCACAAGAATCTCAGTGGTTACACATTCCAGAAAACTAGAGAGTCCTTCATCCCCAGATATGGCCCCATCTGCTACTGACATAGGTCCATTTAAAGGCAAGTGGCTCTTCTGAGACATTCCCCAAGGTGTTGGAGCCTGACACTTTGACTTCCACCCGCTCCCCTACTGGAGCTAGAAGCATTGTCTCCAAGGATGTTCCAGGGCCTGAAGGCATATTCTGTGGACTGAGCCATTTGGGGACCTCCCATCTCAGGCTCATAAGTTGGCCTAAAGGCCTGGGGGATCCCTTTTGTCTATACAAGGTCTTGAGTTGCAGACAAGCCCAGTGCTGTGCATCCTTCTCACTCAGCCACTGGGAAGGGTCTGGTAACCCACCTGTCCTTTTGCTCTCCTGCCAAAGGCCCTTCCAGCCTTTTGATCCCCTGCAGGCTGACCCAGCTCTGTGACAATTCAGAAATTGTGCATTCAGTGGGAAGATTAGGCCTGATTAAAAATTTGTGCTAACGAACTATGCTTAATTGGATTTGTGAAAGAACACAAATGGGCTGCTTGACATTCCAGGGTCCCCAGCAAAGTCCTGGGGCGTCCTTGGCTCCTCCCTGCAAGTCCAACAGTAGCCCTATCCCCTTCACCCCCAATGCCTCAGCCTTCGGTCTCTCAGCCTAGTAACAGAGAAGTTATCTGCCTAATCAGACTAATTAGCACTGGGGACACAAAGTCATAATCTACAAAGAATGCAAATGCCAGTTTTACAAAATGAAAACGCCATATGTGCAGTAATTAGCAAACCATGGGCACATTTTATAAATCATATTTATTAGTTTGTAAACAAATCAAGCTCTAAATGAAATGAAAGATGCCATTAACTGGGACTGCAGCAGTGGCAGTGCTGAGCAGGCCTTAAAACAGGGGCCTGGAGACACAGCATAGAAGCTAGCCCAGGAACCCCACCAATCTCCCCCAATCTTCCCCCTGCCCAATAGCCCCAGTATGGGCTAGGCAAGACCTATGGCCTACCTGTCCTCCCACAACACCCCTGTCCACCTGCCTAGCATGCCGTGACTCTGGGCTGGTCATTCAATCTAGGGCTTACATAAGTATACGTTCTTACCACGAAAACAGAAGGCATCTGGGCCCTCAGCTCAGCTCCAAGCCCCTCCTCATCCCTTAATTTTGGAACCACCAGCCTCTTTGTCCACTTATGTATTTCTACAGCTTGAGGAACGGTAAAGAAGATGTCTCCATTGAGGGACCTTTTTCCAATGACCAACGTTGTTGCCTTGCTTCTCAGCCTCTGTTATCCTTAGAGAAAGGCTCAGAGGCAGGGGACATTCTCAGGTTGGTTCTCTCCTGTGTGGCACTAAAGTTTTCTCCTGCTAATCCAGCTGACCTCCTTCTCACACTCAATCTTCTGCTGGGCACTCAAAGTGTTGACATGGAAGTATGAGGGTAAGTCTCAGCTGTCTGGATGCTCTAGATCATAAGAATGGTTCCTGGTGTGGATGGTGGCAGTTACAATTGTGTTCTACTCAGCACATAATCTCATATGCTTTCTTTAGTGAACTGTTTCTCCTTTCCTTTGAAAACAGCTCTTTCTGCCCTGTATGGCCAAGATCACGGTATCCTCCAGGTGCCCTGGGAGACACTTTAACCACAAGGTGAGCACATGACCCAGGGTGAACCAGTCATCACACAGCACACCCTGGATCCAGTGACACAAGCTGGGCCCATCTCATTCCTTATCTACTTTTTCTAAATAAAGATGGATTTTGTCAACTTTAGAATGGTATAGTTGATTCACACTTTGATCATCTGATCTGATCTGCACAAGAAACAATGACGGTAAATTATTTAAAGAGAAAATGAAAGTTGCTAGGCATGTTCAAAAATAAGATTGATATCTCCATGACTCAGAAATGGAATAGAAATTTAAAAAAATAATTGGAACCAAAACCATAATTTTTCTGGGTTCTGGATCTAGTATCAACCAATCTAGGCAATAGTCCAACCACAGTAGATTGAAAGAGACTAAGGTGCTCCTCTCCTAAAAGATGGTATGATAAAGGTGCAGATTTGTGTTCAAGAAAAAAATCTAGCTGCCTGCTGACTCTGAGACTTTGGATGGGATGTGCCCACTACATTCAAGGGGAAGGAACTACAAACTATTATTATAAACCCCATTCTGGATAGGAAATGGTGAAAACAGAGGAGAGAGAAGAAGGAAGAGAAGACAAAGGAGGAGGAAGATAATAATAGAGAGAAAATAAATCCCCTCCTAAAATGAGCCTACAAATCAATATTCCAAGATATGTGAAGGGATTTATTGTAAAGAAAAAAATCAGCAAAATCAAACAAATTCACACTAGATAAAACTAATTTGATAGAAGGGTCTGACAGAGACTTTAAGCAGGTTAGGTAGTTCAAAGAGATAAAGTTTAAAATGCCTCATTAAAAGAAAACAAAAAAGGGCAGCGCCTGTGGCTCAGTGAGTAGGGCACCAGCCCCATATGCCAAGGGTGGTGGGTTCAAACCTGGCCCTGGCCAAACTGCAACAGAAAAATAACCAGGCATTGTGGCGGGTGCTAGTGGTCCCAGCTACTCAGGAGGCTGAGGCAAGAAAATTGCCTAAGCCCAAGAGCTGGAGGTTGCTGTGAGCTGTGACGCCCTACTGAGGGTGACAAAGTGAGACTCTGGCTCTAAAAATAAATAAATTAATTAATTAATTAAAAAAAGAAAGAAAACAAAAGAAATTATAAAATAAAATAAGCATAAATAACAAGCAGATAGAAAAAAGAACCAATTGAAAATATGTAAAAGGAATGATGTAATCATTGAAATTAAATATTCAATAGATGGAATACACTCCAGACTGTACACATTTAAAAAGGGAATTAGAGAATTAGATGGAAGCCACTATCGGAGAAATTACCCCAAATTTTTCACAACAGAGTTTATATATACATATGTGTGTGTGTATACACATATATAAGCAACTGAAAAATCTGGAATTTAGATTTAAGAGATCCAATATGCATCTAAGAAAAGTTACAAAACAAAAGAATGAAAGAAATAGCGAAGAAGCGATTTGTAAAGACATAATTGTTAAGAATTATCCAACATTGAAAAGAGATGTGAGTTTTCAGATTTAAAAATCTTTTCAGTGTACTCGGTTAGAAAAATAAAAGTAGATCTACATCTAAAAACATCTAGTGCAACTTCAGAAAACCAAGAGTTCATGTTAAAAGATAATTTTTAAAAACTCCAGAAGGAAGAGACAGATCTCAACAAAAATAAAATTAGACCAATAGTCGCTTATCTGCATCAACAGTAGATGCCAGGAGAAAATGAAATAATATCATCAAGGTTTTGAGGAAAAAATAACAATGAATCTTGAATTTTATACCTTGCTAATTTATTATCTAAAATTACAGCTAAAATAAAAGCCCCCATAGGCATAAAAAGAACAAGCTAAATATACCTCTATTGCCCCTCCCTGAAATAAGGATGTTTCCTTAATAAGAAGAAAAGTGAACACAAAGAAAGCAAATGAGATGCAAGAAAATATGGATGAGCACAGGAAATGATAAGACATGTTGGTGAATTCAATGAAATATTGGCTATAAAAATAATAATGATATCTATATCATTCTACATGTTTAGAAGAAACTGTTTTTTGAAGAAACTAACACCTTTAGTTTAAACTAAACCTCTTAACAAAAATAAAGGTAAAGAAGTAGATGGGAATTTCCAATATAACACCACATGAAAGCAAGAAGAGAAATCCTCAGGACCAGAAACAGTGTATTTCTTACTAGGATGGAAAGCAAAAAGTGGTGCTAAAGTATCCCATTCTGCTGCTAGTGGTGTTAGGAGGAGTTCAAACACACAAATATAAGCCATAGGAGTTGGTGATCGGGCTCTTAACACCCAAGCAGGGACTGGAGATTTAGCCTCTTGCCCATGAAAAGCACAGAGATGGAACTAAGTCCTTTGTATATGTCTGGGAGCACAGGGAGTCTGCCATCTCTAGACAAATGGAATTAGAAAAACTAAACCCACAAAACAAGGGAGCAACAAGAAAACATTGTATGCCTGGGACAATAAATGGAGATAAACAAAGGTCCGTGAGAAGTTGAAGCCCTAGGAATCAGCCAGAAGCAGGTATGAAATTCAAATGTAGAGCACCTGTGTGGCATGGGGTCTACATGCTGATAGAATAAATATTGGTTTAGGAACCCTAGAAAGAGCAGTTGTGAAACTGCTTAGAAGGAATATTTCAATAATTATGGCACATGAGACTTCAATATAAATGCAACCCTTTCTAAATATGCACTCAATAAAGGGTTGCAAACCATGCAAGGAAATGAAATGCCATGAGGAAAATCAGTAGAAATAAGATGGTTCAAACAGTAATCTCATAAGAAGAAAGAAAAAACAAAGAGAGAGAATATACCAGAAGAAAAAAAGCCTTGAAAGTTTTCATAACCAAGGAAAGAGATTAGTCTTCAAATTGATTAAATCCTGAGAAGGATAAGTAAAACAAATCCATACCTCAATAATTTATGAGGAAGCTTCAAAACAGCAAATAAAAGAGAAAACCAAGTAGAGAGTGCACAATATCTAAAAAACAAAACAAACAAAAAACTGTTGGGCTAGCAGCAGACTTCTCAGAGGCAAAATTGATTTCAGAAGACAATGGAATAACATCTTTGAAGCACTAAAGGCAAAAAACTGACAATTCACCATTCATTCAGAGTAAAGATAAAACAAACATATGAGGAAAATTCACAGTTTACTGCTCATGGTTTACTCTGAACCAACAGCTAACAGATATATTAAGAAGGAAATTGAAACCAAAAGAAAGGAATGCTGTGCAAACAAATTAGCAAACATTTTTTGTTAATGTAAACAAACATTGACTACAAAAAATAAAGTCTAATTTTCAGAAGAAGTTAAAAACAGGGTAGAACTAAATATTTTATTATAATAGCAAACAGATGGGAATGAGGATTGGAGTTAAGTTATTTAAAAGAAAGTTGTGTTATAGGGGACAAATAAAGGTATTGATTAAACTTGGACTTTAAAAAAAAATCATATTCAAACCAGTAGAAAGAAGAAATAAAAGTAATAAAAGAACTCAATAAATCCAACTGAACGCAAGAAAGGAAAAGAAACCAAGGAAAAAAACATGGTAAAATATTTAAAAGATGATATTTTTAAGAAATCCAAGTTTATCAGTACTCACAAGACATTTAAATAGATTAAACCCATTTGTTCTATTATATTACCAGGTAAGATTTTTTTCAATCCAGTTATAAGTTGTTTATAACAGACATAATAACTAAAACATAATTATACAGAAAGTTTGAAGGTAGAATAGGGGGAAAGATCGTGAATACTAACCAAAAGGAATGAGATATAGTAATATCAATAGCATGCAAAAGAGATGTTATGGTTTAAAAAATAATCTTGAGATTCAAAGATGGTGACTATTTACTGACAAGAGGAACAAGTCGATAGGAATCTATAGTGATGCTAGACTGGATTGTTCATAATAATATAACCTTAAAAATGACAGAATTATGAGGGAAAATTGGCAGAGCATATTAAAATACATAGCAAAAATTGACAGAATTGTGGGAGAAATTGACAAGCCTATAATCATAATGAGAATTTTTAATACTCCTTTTTCAGAGACTGATGAAACAGACAAAAATTAGTAAAGACATATAGAGTTGAATATCTATGACTGAACTCCACAATTAACATTTGTGTAAAATATTATATATATATAAACCCTATATCCAATAATTAAAGAGTATATTTTATTTTAAAGTATCCATGGAATATTTTTAAAGTGGCTATTAATAGTCTACAGAGGAAGTCTTTACAGACACTAAAAATTTGATTTTGATAGAACACATTCTATGACTCCAGCTCTAGAAAATTATAAGACCGTAAAAATTTAGATTCAAAAAACTCGTTCATTTTCTTCATTATAGTGAAGTATACTATGTGTAGAAAAGATTATATATGTATAATGCACAGACTGTCAAGAACTGTAATAAATTGAACAACTGTATATGAGTATCTGTCACCCAGATTAAAAAACTGTATCTTTCCAGCACTCAAAACTTGCCATGTGTCCCTCTCCAGTTGCATTCTCTTCCTTCTCCCTAGTGGTAACCTCTAGCCTGACTTTTGGGGTACTCACTTTCTTACTTTTTCCTTTCTTTATTCATGAATGCATTCCTAAACAATATCGATTAGTTTCGATCTTTATATAAATGGAATTACTCTGCCTGGTGTCTGCATGTCTGATCACGTGCTATGGATAGGGAATATAGAAATGAATTAGACATGGGTCCTGCCAGCAAATATGATCACATTTGGTTATAAGAAGGGGTAATTATGACACAGTAGAAAGTAAGCTATGGTAACACAGAGAAGGGGTACTATCACAATCAGTTTGTGGAAAAGAGATACTTCTTAGAAGAGTTGATATTTGAAATGACTCTTGAAATGAATTGTCTTATTTTCTAATCAGACAGTGAGATGATAATTGCCATCATGTGAACCCCAAGTGTAAACCAATCCAGCTATTGTCTTAGTCAAGATTCAATCTGCTTAGACAAAAGACACATTTTTTTTTAATTTGTGTAATAATAAGACCATATGACTGAGTTCAGGCGTGGCTGGATCCAGGAGCTTAATTAATTGCCAGGTTTTATCTCTTTCTCTACATCTCTCAGATAGGGTTTCTCTACATAGTGAATCAGATGGCCCTTAAAAGCCCTAGACTCACTTTCTGTTAGCTTAGCATAATCAGTAGGTAGTAGTCTCTCTTAAAAGTTCCAGCCAAAATCCCCAGAGAAAATTCTAATAGGCCCTGTTTGGTCCATGTTCACATTCCCACATTAATCGCTGTGCCTAGAAAACTACGGTGTTCGTATTGCCCTAGATCATAGCCTTAGATCACAGACCTATATCACTTGCCAATTTTCATTCATACGTCACAGAACTGGTTCCTCACACGAGGAAGTGAAAACAATCCCTAAGAAGGCAAAAACAAGTGCAGTCCCCCTAAAGCAGCGGTTCTCAACCTGTGAGTTGCGACCCACAGGAACTATGTTAAGGGGCTGCGGCATTAGGCAGGCTGAGAACCACTGCCCTATAGTATGAGAGAGCACTTTGTGTTTGAGAAACTACAAGCTGTTTGGCATGACTTGAGGATTCTGGTGAAGGGGGACATGCCCAGAAGCAGGCTGGAGATTAGGGGACAGAGATGCAGAGTATGTGAACAACCGAACGGTATTTCATCCTGAGCATAACAGGAGCTGTACAGTGTGGGGACAGAGGGTCACTTTAGAAGGATCCTCTAGGGACTGTGGGAAGGAGGGTCTGCAGGGCTGAGACTGTTAGGATGATCCTGGTGAGTAGACAGAAAGGAGGCAGAGGACAAAGGGGCGTGTGGGGCAAGGGCAGGGAATGATCAGTAGGAAACTAAAGAAAGAAGAAAGTAGAAACCACAGAATAGGGTAATAGAGGGAAGACGAAAACGAGGGAGGATTCAAGTCACACTGACATTTCTCATCCGGCTGTCAGGGCTGGAGAGCCAGGGTCTGATGGGCCAATCATTCTACCATGGCTATGGCTTTGCTCCTCTCCCCAGTTTATGGCCTAGTGCAAGACACACACCAAGTTCTTTGCAAACCCTTCTGGGTGAACTAACTGGAAGTTGAACTGAAATGTGGATGTTAAGTGTGGCTTATGCTTCAAGCTATAGCCCTCCTTGGGGCCCCGTGGCCCAGGCCTTGACAGCCCCATTGAAGGGAAAGGGGCTGGGACTGAGCTGGGGTGTGTGTGTATCTGTGTGTCTCTCTGTGTGTTCCTTTTCATTTGCCTCTATGAGATGACCTTCCACACACATCCTGACCTCCCCATCCTTGATACCCAGACTCCCAATCCCAGGAATCCCACTGGCCACAACCAGGAGAGGCTGCTTTTCCCCGATACCTACCCTGGCATGGGGGTGTGTACCAAGACACTGTCTTCCTCTAACTCCTCCCTTCCTGCCAAACCTTCCAGAGGAAATCTTAGAGAGGCTAGAGTGACTGAACCCAGGTCCTGAGCCCCTCCAGAGACCACCCTTCAAGGAGGGACCTGGCCACAGACAGGTACTGCACCCTCCTGTGTGTCGGGAGCTCTGCAATGTGGTATCCCCATTCAACCTCACAAGGCTCTAAGGCAGTGGTTCTCAACCTACAGTCGTGACCCACAGGGTCATGGCATTAGGAAGGTTGAGAACCACTGCTCTAAGGGGAAGATGGGAGCCTTATCCTCAATGTACAGATAGGATACCAAAACCCAGAGAAGCAAACCAAATTGCCCAAGGCTCCTACTTGGGATTAGAGTGCAGGTCCAAACAGAATCTTGGAGGCTTCAACCTTCCCAGGACTGCCACCAGGAGGCCAACAGCCTGATGCCGGAGGGCCACCAGCTCTTTAGAGGAAAAAACTGAGCTCAGATTTTCCTGGGCTCAAGGAGGGGTACTGAGTGCACAGCAGCCACTCCTGATGGGTTTGGGCTCCTGGGGGCCCACGCAGCCCATGATGACAGGCCGGAGAAGGCTGGTGGAGACGAAGGGGAGGGTTGGAGCAGTGGGCGGCTGGGGGTGGGTTAATGCTGCTGCCTTATGAAGGACATTTTTCAATTGAGCCAGTAACTGGAGGCCCTGAGAGTGTGTTCTGTCTCAGCAAGTCTACAATCGGAGGATATGAACTGGCTGTGAGAAAGCCATCAGGGGCTGGCTATTCCCAAACTCTTGGAAGGCACAGAGCTAGATTTAATAAAAGGGGAAAATGGAACATTTTCATTAGCACCAAATTTTCCATTTAATTTGGACTTTTGCAAAATAAGTGGCCTAATTACTGCCATGATTTGAGCTTCTCAATAGGTTTTTCCTCTGAGAAGTTGCAGACTCAACATAAGCTCCATTCTCCAGCACTTGCCCTTGTGCCACAGCCCCTCCACTCCTTCCCCAAAAGCAGGAAGGCATCTGAGGCCTGAGCAGGGAGGCAGGGCAAGCCACAGGAGGGAATGTGGAGCTGCTGGCTCTCCTGAGCAGACACGGCCAGTGGGGAGGATCCATTTGGGGCCTATGCACCCTCAGCACTGGCCCAGACTACCTCTGAGCTCAGCCCGAGTCTTGCCTGAGTCTCAGCATGGGGCCTGCAGGTTTACTGGCTGATGTAGGTGACTTTTTTCCAGGGGCTCAGACTGTGCCCTCAGTGTCCTGATGGTTTTCAGCCCAGAGCTCTGTCCTTGGTTTAGTCTCAGCAGACAGATCATCTACACTGACCTCCAAACACCAGCCCTAGCCCTGGGGCTCACAGCTCCCATCCAGACCTTCAAGGGCACTTGCTGTCCCTACGTGGATCTGTTCCAGGCTGGAGCCACTTTCTCCATCTCTTTCCACCTCCCCCATAGCTCTCCTCTACCCCCACCCCCGCCCCCATCCCCTCAGGCCTTTGGCTTTTCCCTCTTCCTTCTGCGCTTGAAGAGAATCAGGGATTAAAGAAACAGAGCAAGAAATTGCCAAGAACTAGCCTAGTGGAAGATCAGATAGAGTGATGCAGGGAAGGGGCCCGTTCCCCGAGAGGAGACTGGAACATCCAGCCTGATGGGGCCAGAGAGAGTCAGAATATTTCAATGGGCGAGGTCCATGTCCTGGCGTGCACAGAGCAAGAGAAGATCCCTGACTTAGACTCCAAGTCCTCTTTTCGCTCAGAGAACCAGTCCCAGTAATGGTCTCACCGCTGGGCCCTTGTTCCCACAGTATAGCTATTCAACCTCACCTCTCCACCACCAAGGAAAGCAAGCCCCTCTTTGGCTCCTCTCCAAGCCAAACCCCACCTCCAGGGACTCCTATTCCTGCCGCAGCCTCAGCACACCAGTCCTGGCCCCCCTTTCCAAGGGAAAAAGAGGCAACCCCAAGCGTCTTATGGAAGAGCAGCTTAAGGAATGTGGGGAGATGCTAAAAGGAATATTATTTCTGGGATGTTGGTAAAACAGGGCAAGATGTTTTACTGGGGACCTACCACCCTCTCCAACACCTGGGAAAGGCTCTTATTGCATTGGTAATTTCTTGAGCCGGCTCCTTAGTAGAAAGGAGAGCTCTTGTTCTCATGGAGAGCTCCAGCTAGTGGAAGAGAAGTAAAAGATACTCTCCCCATTCGTAGATGAAAAGCTAGAGCCTCGGAGATATTGGGTGATGTGCTCAAAATCACCCTCAGAAGTGGTAGAGTTGGGACTTGAACCCATGTACTTAAGGGCAAAGCCTATGCTTATTTGCTTTTTATCATCATACTGTTTAATTTACATACAACAGAACATGCAACTTCATGACTTGTTACATATGTGTACACCCATGTAACCACCACTCAGAGCAAGGTCTAGTATTCCAGAAGGGTCCTCTGTGCCCCTCCCAGTCAGTACATAACCACAACAGTCATTTCTAATCTGCAAATCCTGGCACGTTCTTTTTGGCGGAGGTGGGGGGTGGGGATGGAATTTGTTGGCACAGTGGAGTGCTTCCCCCAAGTGCCTATGAGTCAGCTCTTTCTGGAAGGATGGCATGGCCCAGTGCCCAACTTGCACATAGGAGGAACCCCTGGCACTCTGGGGAGTGAAAAGAGGTGCTGCTAATATCAGGACAATGGGTGTGAACAGGGGCTGTCTGAGTCTCACACTCTCTTCCTGGCTCCGCTGTCTCCCCAGCCAGCAGAAAGCTCAGAGGCTGAGCTAAGGTTTTCAGTGGGAGCCTGGGAAAGGGGTGCTCATCTATGGCAGAACACAGACTTGGTCCGGCAGCCCCTTCTAGGGATACCTGAGCCTTAGAACTCAACCAGGGAGTGTGGTAGGTGGAGGTACTAAGAGTCTCTGGAGGCCTGCAAGAGGCTTCCTTTGTCCTGGGTTCAGACTATGCTTTCCGCATAGTCCTCTGGAGGACCTCAGAGACAGCCAGAAGGGATTAGGTGACTGCCATCCACATGCCGTGGAGACTTTCAGATGCAGTGTCCCACACCCCTGCAAAAACTACCCTCCTCCCACTGCTCAGACCCAAACCACCCACCCCAACCCACATTTACTGGCCAGGGGCCACCTCTCAAGCAAATGCTCCCTGCCCCCTGGCTGTGGCTCTGACTCTAGCTTGGCCTCATTGTCTCTGAGCCGGGCCAGGCAGTGTATTAAAGCCACTGGAGTGTCCAAGGAGACATAAAGAAAGTTTAGAGACTTTTAATTTGCCAGCAGGGCTCTCCCTCCGGCCAGCAGGTTGAGCGTTTGTGGAGAAGGGCAGCCGCAATAAAGGCTTATTGTTTTTGCAATGAACCACCACTTGGTGACTCCTTTCCTAAGTAAGACAAAGGAAACTCAAGATCCACAAGTATCCCCAGGCCTAGAAAGCTGGGTCCATACATAGCTTGCATCCCCCACACCACTCTCAGAGCCAGGGCCCGAGGGTGGGGACCCAACTCTATCTCTGTCTGCACTTACCGGAGAGGACAGGCCAGGGGCACTGTCCATAGGGAATCACACTCCAACTCCTCCTGGGGCACCAGGAGGCAGGACTCCCACGGGAGGGGCCCATAGGCATCGCAGAGGAGCTGCACCAGCAGAGGAGTAGCCGCCGGAGATGCAAACACAGCCTCCGTCTCAAGAGTCCTCCCTGGGAGCTGGAGGAGTCACAGGAAAGGGCCCCAACAGCCAGAGAGACACCTCACAAACGAGAGAGGGGCCTACCATAGGGGATGGGCGAGCAGAGGCCAGAAGCCCACCTGCCAGGACAGTGCACAGGGTGAAGGCTGAGCTCTGGCTGATCAGGCCACTTTCAGTGCCCAAATGGATCTCCAGGAGTTCCCTCTCTGCTGGGCAGGGAGGGGAGGATCCGTGAGAGGGAGAGGAATGTGACAACCCCTCCAGAGACACTCTGAGTCTGAGCCAGCCACCTAGGGCTGCACCAACCCAGCAGCCAGGTATCTCACGCCCCTGGGGAGTGGAGGCTGAAAGGTGGCACATGTCACACAGCACCTCTTTGTGGAAACATCCAACACTATATCCCATAGGCAGCACAGCTCAGGACTAGAAGGAAGCCTGCACAGTTTGTCCCATCCCTGCTCAGCATGAGGCCCAGGACCTAGAAATGCATCCTGGTAGATAGTGATGATGGGAATATTCTCTTTTGCTCCCCATCACCCCCTCTGGAGACTCCCAGCTTTCATTGCCCAAGATATTAATGGCTTTGGAGATACTGTGCAGAGGGTGAGTTCTAAAATGATGATATTTCAGGCTTGAGGCTGCTGGTTGGGGCTAGACTCATCAAGTACAGTTGTGTAGGTTGTTCACTGCAAAAGGACTAAGAGGAAACACGAAGAAAAGAATCCAAACTTTGCTCTGCTCACCAATCCATGGGCCCTCATTGTCTGCCCTTGCCTATAGGAAGGGGTACATTTTTCTAATTTTAATATACACAGAGTCACTGGATGTGTGTGCGTGCGTGTGTGTGTGTGTAGATACGTACTATAATTATAACATACAGAAGCACTGTAAGGGCTAGTGGAGGTCCTGCAGGGAGGCAGACATTTTTAGCCAAGAGGCAGCCACCTGGTCCATGAAGATCTGGCCTTGCCACTGTTCAGTTCTTTCCTTTCCAGAGCACACTAATCAAGGGACACATTTCTGAAGATTTGATGACAGACTCAGCTCTGATGCCCCTGGGATGGCACTCCTGGCCTTTCATCCCCCAGCACGTGGGGACTTGCCTGGGATTGGCAGTGAGAGCAGGTGCCTGACACACACAAAGCTACGGCCCCAGTTACAACAGGAGCTGCACCTCGGCCCTCCAACCTCCCGAAGCCTCTCTGCCTTGGGTAATTGGATTGGGGAAAGGGAGTATTATTTACTAGTCATGTGGACTGATTCCTCTTAGCTCTCCCCCTTCTCTGCCTTGCCAAAGAACAAAGATTGGGGATGAAATAAATTTGATAATAACCAATAAGGACCCCCAGAGAAAATAAAACAGCTTTTATTAAACTTCTTCTAAGACCTTTTGTGCTGAGCATCTGCAGGCTCTCTCAGTGGAGAATCCCAAAGTTTGGCTGCTTTCCCAGCTGGCCAGGGGAGCCCCAGCTGTGGCCCTCAAGGCCACCCTGAAAACATGCTTCAATAACTTGGGGCCTCATCCTTCCCATCACTGTCCTGAGTCAACTCTATTTGAAAGGCAGTTAGAGCCACAGAAAAGCCTCTCAGTTGTGTGTTGCCAGGCTCTGAAATTTTGGTGGAGTGGCCTTCCCGGCCAGGTCAAGTCTCTGGGTAGCCAATGGTGACAAGCCTCCAGTTCCAGAAGCAACCAAGTAGTGGCTGGGGCCTGCTGCCATTCATCCCCGGAGTCCTCTCTCCAGGTTGAGTACAGCACGATTTAATGCTCCCATCCCTCCATTCCTGCTCTGCATGACAAATTGTTTTAATAAACATAAACCGGGTAATAATAAAGTCATAATAAGCCCGCGACTCACCTTATATCACTGCAGTTAAATCCTCCCATAAGCCAGCGCTGGTTACAATGACAATTACGGCCGGGCCAATCCGCAGGCAGGCCTGTGTGCGGACAGATTTAATATCGTTTGTAAATATGATTAGTGGGCTGTCATGTTATTGCAGGCTGCTATTTACATTTCTCTCCGGGGTTATACACTCCGCCAAATCAACATTAAGTAGTGGGTCTCCCTTTCCTCCTTAAATCATACATTCCTTCTGCCTGCACCGATCCCGCTTAATGAAGAAAGGGAACCTGACAGCGGGCGCTGGGCAGAGCCCAGACCGGCCTCGGCATTTTTCTGAAGACAGATGGGCACCGGGAGCCTCAGGAAAGCTCCGCCTGGGAACTCCGGTGGGTGCTCAGGCCCTGCCGCAGCCCCCTCCTCTCCCCTCCTACCCACCGCCCCTGCCCCTCTCCCTGCCTGCTCGCTTATGAAAAATGTTCAAATAATGAATGGTTGTTGTTTACAGAAGTAATTTCATGCTACATTTCCATTATTGCCTGGATTTGTTTAGCTTCGCACACTAGCCCATTGCCTACGATGAACTTTTAAGGAAATATTGCTTGCGTTTCCCGCTCTGCCGTTCCGCTTCTAATGGAAGCCGCTTGCATTTGAGACATATTGTGACACTTCATAACTGTGTGCAAATAAGCATCCTTAAACTGCTGGGGTCAATTAATCATTGTTGTAAAGGCTGATCTGCTCTTGGTGCACCAGAATGGACTACCACCACCCCTCACCACCCCAGGGAGCCAGGGTGGGTGGGAAAGGGCCCAACAACTGGCCTGGAGGGTGTGGGAGAGTTGTGCTTTCCAGATCTTCCTAAATCACTGGGGGCAACAGTGTCCTCTCTGGTCTTCAGAATAGTTTAGTGTGGGCCCATGGGCCAGAGTATACAGAATAGCCAGATTGGGGAGCAGCTTCGAAGAAGTGAAGAAGAAATGAATACCATATGACTCCCATGCCTTCTTAAGGAGAGCACTCTAGACAGGATTTAATCCTCTTGTGATGGCCAAGGTCACCATTATGTTTGCAGGTATAATATATTGACGCACTTTGAGGCTATCGTGGCTGCAGAATCTGCCAGTGCTGTTTTCTGAGCTCTGTGGTTGGATGCATGCAGTGTCTCTGGCCCCTCTCTTACTGTCAGGATATAGCTGTTGTGGTGTCTATCAATAGCACCCTCATAGATTATGATAATCTTAATCTTAGGGAGCTTGGGCATCCAGAAATCAGCTTTAGAGAATAAAGACTAGAAAATCAAACTTCATGAATTTTTTTGTGTGTCCATGTAAGAAGAGGCTCTGTACCAGGGCATGGAAACGCTCCTCAAAGTAAGGTTTGGGACATGCATTTTCTATTCCGAGCTCTTTGTTTCCTTCCTGATTGTTAGTTGAGTTGGAGCTGGGAAAGGGTCTAGATAGAAGCTATAAGAAGCTGTATCCTGGGTGGTGCCTGTGGCTCAGTGAGTAGGGCACCAGCCCCATATACCGAGGGTGGCGGGTTCAAACCTGGCCCCAGCTGAGCCGGAAAAAAAAAAAAAAAAGAAGTTGTATCCTAAGGCAAAAGTGCAATTTATTAATTCACTCAATAAATACTATATATGTTAGGTTCCTAGTAGGCACAGTTCTTACGGAATTTATATTTTCATGAAAGAAAGCCGTAGGATTGCCACGCATGGTCACACAGGTTACACATGCACAACTTTGGGAGGGTGGTGCACCATGCACAAAAACTAAAATGCAAATAGCACTTCCGGAAACGGTGCAACATCACAGCTGGGAGATGGAAAACAAAGAAGCCAGATAATTTCAGAGAGGGATAACCACGATGAAGAAAACAGTATGGGGAACAAAACAGAAATTGATTAGGGTCGCCAGATCTCCTTTCTTCGAGGAGGTGATGTTTGAGCTGAGATCAACACAAACCCCCTCTGAGTGCATACAGGCAAATCCCTGCGGAACCACATCCTTCACACCTAGGTACATTTTCTTCTTCATGAATGACTCCTGAATGAAATGATTTCTCCTCATAATGGCCTACGGTTGCCAAACTTTGTATAGTACATACTTATTATTTTAATAAAAAGAAGAAGTGTAGTGTTTTTTGTTTCTTTGAGACAGAGTCTCATTATGTTGCCCTCGGTAGAGTGCTTTGGCGTCACAGCTCACAGCAACCTCCAACTTTTGGGCTTAAGTGATTCTCTTGCCTTAGCTTTCCAAGTAGCTGGGACTACAAGTACCCGCCAAAACACCAGGCTATTTTTTGGTTGTAGTTGTCATTGTTGTTTAGTTGGCCTGGGCGGAGCTGGAATCCGCCAACCTCGGTGTATGTGGCCAGAGCCCTACTCGCTGAGTTGGTTTTTGTTTGTTTGTTTGGTTGGTTTTATTGTTTGTTTTAATGTTAAGACAGAATTGAAAACATTTGCGGAAAATGTTCATTCAAAGGGTTAAAATGAGAAACGTTGGTACCTGCACGGCCACACATTCCACTAGCTGGAAAACATGGGTGACTTGAAGAACTCATTCCCACAGAGTCAAGTGTGTGTGTCCATGTAAGAACAGGCAGCCACCCCACCCCCACCCTATTCCAAGGCAGGGAGACACGGACCACAGGCCATAAAGCCCTGTGTTAACCGGGCATATCAGCCAGCACAGAGGTTAGGGATGGGACCATAGCCAGAGAACTGTCTCAGCTCCAGCAGCGCAGAGGAAGCACGAGACATAATGAAAGGGACTTACAGGGCACTGGAAAGTAGAAAAGGTTGAGTTTCTAGGGCTTGGCTGCTCCAGAGAGCCCAGGTACAGTTTCACGGGCCACGGCCCTCACCGAGGTGGCCCCGCAGGGGCTCTGGCGCCCCCTGCCTGCTTTGCTTGTGCACTCCCAGCGCCAGCTCTCCCAGAGTCTGCAAAGGTGCTCTCCCTCTGTGCCAGGGGCCCAGCTGAGGGAGTGGTAGGGAGGTGGCAGAGGGGCACCAGAGTCCTGAATAGGCACAGTTCTTGGCTCTGATATGTGTGAGCAGAAGTCATATCACTGCCCGCAGACCAGACTGCTGCCCCATTCTGGGTCTCTACCCTCGCCAACCACCAGGGGCCACCAGGCACCCAGGTGAGTTCCCCGCATTTGAGTCTTCCCTACCGGAACCCAGAGCCACCAGGCAGTGGGGGGCAAGCTCCACCCAGGAGCAGAGAGCGGAGAATAGAGGCAGAAATGCCAACGAGTAGCCCCGGATCAAAGGCCAGCACCGTCCACAGGACCCTCTTCCCTCAAGGTGGGGGCCCTTATATGGGGAAGTGATATAATGCAGCTGTTAAGAGGGGGTCTCTGGAGTCAGCCAGGCCTGGGCTGCCATCCTGGCGCTTTCATTTCCCAGTTACATGAACCCAGGCAAATTATTTGACTTTCTATTGCCCCAGTATTTCCATCTGTGAAATGGAGATATAGTCGTCACCTCAGGCCTTTATTGTGAGGATTCTGTCAGAAAGCACTAAGCACCTGCTTGGCTCTAGAACGTGTTTGTGATTGTTAAAACAGCAAGAACCAAGGTCCTAGGACAGGGCTGAGGCCCATGTCTGTTCCCACTCTCTCAACTTTCATTTCATGAATGGCAGGTAGGTACTACCAAGCCCTCTCTTGCCTGAGGCAGAGACCCTGGATTCATGATCAACCCTTCTCACCCCACAGCTAACTAACCACCCACCTCTGCCCACTCCACTTTCTTAACATCCCTCATTCCATTGCCTCTGCTCAGCCGAGGCTCTGTGATGTCTCACTTGGGTCATGACAGGATTCTAGACTGGCCTCCCCAGACCCACTCTTGCCCTCTCCGCTGCATACCACATCCCACATCTAAGCGACCCCAATTCCATCACACGCTGATGTGATGTCTTCAGCACCCCTTTTTAATCTGTATTTTCTTGTTCTCCCCTTAGTTTCCCCCAGTGGATAGTGAGCTTCTCTAGACAGAGCCCTCAGATGTTCACCCTAGTGCCTAGGACAGTGCTTAGAACAAAACAGGCTCATCAAATGATGGCTGAGTGAATGAATGAAGGGAGGTCCTGTCCCCCTCCCAGCCCCTTCTCTGATGGTGTTTAAAGCCAACAGTTGAGACCTAGCATGTGACTGCAAAGTGCGGGAGGCATGAAGTGATGGACTGTGGGGGTGGGGTAGGAGTTAAGGAGTAGGGTGATCTGATGGGGCAGAGATACAGCGGTGGAGGGTGGCAGAAGAAGAGAAAATAGTGAGCAGGGACTCATGTGTGAAGAGCCTGGAATGTCCTGGTAAGGGTTCTTCACTTGATTCCTTGCTTTATTCTGCAGGCAATGGGAGGTCATTGAAGGTTTCTCACTGCTCAGAAACATGATTTGATTTCTACCTCAGAAAAGTTGCTCTGGATTGGAGGGATGTGGAGGAGAGACAGGAAAACCAGACAGGACATGCTTCCCATCCAGTCTTCTGGATGAGTGTTAAGGGTGGCTGGGCCAGGGAGGTGATGGTAGTAGAGAGGAGAACTAGATTCATGAGCAGGTTAAGGAGGTAAAATTGACTGTTGACTTAGAGTGAGGAGAAAAAGAGAGAGGTAGAGGGCCTGGCAGGCATGTGTGATGGTAATGCCATTAGCCAGGAAGCTGAATAGAGAAGGAAGGGCAATTTGGGTCAGAGACACTGAGCCAGATGGGAGGAAAGTGATGGGTTATGTTTTGAACATGGGTCCCCCAAGTGACTATGTCTGCCATCGGTTGCTGAGAGGGTGTGGCACCTGGGAGTCAGAGATGTGGGCCCAGTGGACAGTTGTACCACGGGAGGAACCAGGGAGTGATTAGATTGTGGGAGGCAAATTCCTCCAGAGGACATAGCCTGCATCTGAACCCTGTGGAGCACAGCAGTGGAGGAAGAGGAGAGAGAGGAGCAGCCAGTGAGGCAGGAAGGATCAGGAACACCAGGGGTCAGGGAAAGTAAGAGAGAAAGGACTCAGAGGCAGAGGCAGGGGCAGCCACATGGCCCATAGACACTTAGGAAAGGAAGGAGGTTCACTGTGTGCTGAGGAGGAAGGAGCCAGGGGAAAAGGAAGCTTTGAAAGGTGTTGTGCTTTTGGGGTTTTTTGGTAATGATTGAGAAGAATTGAGTATATATAGTTACCTATTGATTTTAACTATTATCTTACCTCTTTCCCAAAGCAATTTAAGGCAGCTGATCATGCTTAGAGCTGGGAAAGAACATGTAAGCCGGGCCAAGCCCATCTCCTTCATGATCCCCTGAAGTTCAGGTCACCTTAAAAAAAGTCCTGCACCAAAAACACTCCTGCAGCAGGTGCTGTGCAAGAGTCCAGGTGACAATCAAAGTAAGGACAAAGTCAGAGCTGGGTGAGGTCAAGGTCGGGTCAGGGTGTGTGAAGTCACGATGGGATCATGGGATGGGAGAGGTAAGGTCAGGGTCAGATGAAGGTGGGAGGTAAGAAGAGGGTCAGGAATTGAGGGGGTGAGATCAGGGTGCATGAAATATCTCAGGGAACTGGGTGAGGTTGGAATGGGGACCTGGGCAAGTGAATATGTTCAAGGCAGGTGCGACCCCAGCAGGAGCCGGGTTGGGGGGGGAGTCATGCCAAGTGGTGACTCTGATGAGAGCTGCCTGGACCTTTGCTGCAACCCCCATGTGTGCATGTGGACATGACTGGGTGGTGTGTGCTGAGTGCGCATGGGGTACGTGTGACACGCCCTTTTGTGACTACATGTGTGTGCTCACTTGTAGATGTGGCACATGGGTGTATACTTTGAATAGTGTGTATGCTTATATATGACTTTTTCTAAATCTCAGGGTGCATCTAGTATTATAATCAAAAAGTATATAAACAGCACTCTCACTCAAAGATATAACTAAACATCCCATCTCATGGCCGATGATATATATTTCCTGATTATATATCAATGCCAATGAACTTTGGGAGTGATGTGGTGAGAGATGACCTTTGGTCCTTGGTGGCTTTACAAGGATGCATTCCCAGAAAGTGGAAACTGGTCAAGGGGCATCAGTAAGAATTGATCCCCCCTCCTCTGGTCTGAAATATTCTTTCCTGCCCTGGCACATCTTGCAGGTGCCAGGACAGTGAACCTTACTGAGCCCAAACTACTCTCTGGTCGATATCAGTATCTGTGTGAATGAATTCTCTCTCCGTCTCTGTTCTACAGCTCCCAAATCTATGCCCTTCCAGAGCCAGTACTCCTTCAATGGCTCCCCATTGCCTATATAGTAAGGTGCAAAATCCTTCCCAGGGCATTCCAGACCCCTTCTGTTTTAGTCCCTGCCTACCTTTCTTTTTTTGCCTCCCAACATCTGCAACTCTGTCCAAATCACCCTCTCCCAAAGTCCACCCCACCCTGGTCATGAAATAGGCAGGCCACTATTTCATGCTTCTAAGGCTTTCTGGCCAGATGTTACTTCATAGTGTTGGCTTTAAATACCAGTAGATATGGTGTAGGGGGTAGTCTCAGGTCATTCACCCATTATTTAATTCAACAAATATGTATTAGTTGTCTCCAGATTCTAAAGATATGACAATGGCTAAAACTCAGAGAGTGACCTCTGAGGGCTGGTTATTCCTCAAGGGAGAGGTTCAGATTAGCAAAGAGCATTGTCTAGGCTGTAACTAAATAGAACAGATACTCAAAACATATTAAACAAACAAGTGGATGAACACAGTAGGTGTTATAATGGGTGCATGCATAAGGTATAGTGAAAAGATAGAAAAGGGACATTCTTTACTCCTTCCTGAGGTCAGGAAAGACTCCACAAGACTGGTGTCAAAGTGGACCAACATTTAAGGTTGAGTAGGAGCAATCCAGGTTCCACTGGGGAAGGATATTCAGCACCAGCAAAGAAGGAAAGGCAAAAAGGAGTAGGCAAGGCTGGGCATGGGTGGACAGAAGCAATGGGCCTGGTGAAGGGGAGGCATTTGGTGCAAATGTGTGGGACCCTATTGTTGAACAAAGAGCTGTGGCCTGGATCAAGTGGCCCATGCCCAGATGGGCCCTGTGCTTAGGGGGCTTCATTCTCTGAGGTTGTCATCTGGAAATTCTTATCATATTATCTTTGAATGTGTGTTTTGCATGGGAAGTCTTAGTGGACGTTGGGCGTGTGCTCTGGCTTGGAGCACTGACCGGCTTCTTGCCACCTCCGTAGGGAAACTTCTCAGCAGCCCACTTCCTATCTCCCAGTGCCCCAGCCTCCTCAGCCTCCTGAGTCTCCTTGCCCTAGCACTACACCCCCTGTCACCTACCACTGAAGGCAGGACCAGCTATAGGGGCAGGGAGGCTCCATTCCACAGCCACCTTCTACCTTTGTGGGGTCTGCACAAAGACACAGGGAATACCATTTAAGTGCCCATAGCTTCTAGGGCAAGGTAAGGTGGCAGCCATCTTTGCCCAAGTTTGAGAGACCAAGGTGAGTTCCTCAGTTAACTGAGGCCCCACACTGGCCTCTTACCTTTCCCCAACCCAGGCCCTGAGCACAGAGGTGGGAACACCCTTGGTAGCTCACCCACTTGCCATGGCTGGGGTAGTGGGCCCTTAAAAAGGGAGATTAACTTCCCTGTTCTGGGTCTAGGGCTACATTTCATTTTGCACTGGGCTCAGAAAACTATGTTAGGAGGCTTTGGCTGAATCAGAAGTCTCCAAAATGGGATGCATGTGCCTACCCCAAAGGCTTTAGTGATCATGTGCAACATGAAAAAGCTAGAAGATCACTAATATGGATGCCTGTGACAAATGCCACCACCCAATCAGCAACATCACCCAGATGGAGGCCCCTGACAGGATGGGATAGGGGCTGAGGATTGAGTCTTGAGCAACAGCTGAAGAAAGAAACATCCTGAAATAAGATCAGAGCCAGCCACAGATGTTCCAGTCTTAGCCACATGGTGTCCCTGCTGGCAGAGACACGCTCCCCTCCCAAACATCCCCGACCTGGGTTATCAGGCAGCAGAGGGCCTTTTTGGTTTTCTCAGCGGTGGCAGATGAGGCACATGGGGTACAAACCTTTCCTTGCTGTCTCATCATATATTCTGGCTGCTTCTTTCCTGTGTGGCCACCACAGTGTGAAGCAGAGGGACCTGCAGCATTACTACTTGCTGCACTTTTGGGGGCAGAGGGTCTCCCATGGGTTTAGTCCCTATGGATTTACCCATTGAAAAAGACTTTTTGTGCCCACTTGTGGCTCAGGCTATTAGGACCTCCATCAGGGACCTCCAGGAATTGCATCGGAGGTTTGGCTCTCTCTCTTAGTGCTGTGGGACCTTAGGCAAATTACTTAACCTCTCTGAACTCCAGACTCCTTGTCTGTAGAAGGGGGATATCAGCAGCTCCAACTTCATGGTATTGGTGTGAGGATTAAATTAAATAAACCCCAGAATTTGCTTAGTGCCACTAGTACTGAATAATGATAATGATAACAGCAGCTGATGCTTGAGTTGTACTTATGCCAGGTACCATTTTCAGTGCTTTACTTATATATCCACTCATTTAGTTCTCATTATAACTATAAGGTAGGTCCTGTTCTTATGCCCATTTTACAGATGAAGAAATTGAGGCTCAGAGATAGTAAGAACTTGCACCAAATCATACAACTAGTAAATGAAAGAAGCAGGCATATGACCCCAGGCTTCAAGGTCTATGTTCATAACCACTACACAATTCTGCCTTGTTTATTGAAATAGGTGCTCAATAAGATGACACTTTCTTTTTTTTAATTTTTTTTTTATTAAATCATAGCTGTGTACCTTAATGTAACTATGGGGTACAATGTGCTGGTTTTAAATACCATTTGAAATGTTTTCAAGATGATATTTTTCTATTTTTTAAAATTATTTTTCCTGCACACACTCCTATATTCACTCAGGCAGCAGAGGGCCTTTTTGGTTTGTGCAGGGTTGACATATGAGTCATGTACACACCCATCTTTTTGTGAGCTTCTCAGCTGAGAACTGGCCTTCTGAGGCTATGGAAGACCGGGTCCTTAGGGTCATGCTGGGAAGGTCACCTCTGGGGATCCTGGGCCTGGCAGGGAAATCAGGCCAACAATTTTCATTGAGTAGGTTGTTTAATAATGCTTAGGGGACTCCACATATGAGGGGGAGTTGTGTTCTTATGTGCTCTGTTTGAGAACCAGTAGCCACGTGGGTCAAAGAAGGCTAAGTCTCAAGGACAGGACAGAATATGCCCTTTCTGTCTCCCCGTGCCATCTTCCCCTGACTGGACTGTGGGCCCAGAGGCCTGCTGGCCTGTCCTGGGTTTATGTGAGTACTGTCCTGGTGGCCTGGGTCAGGCTTTCCTGGAATTATGGGCCCAGTGTGTCCATGTTGGGGAGAGGTGCTTAGAGTAATCCCCCAACCCTCAGGCATGCCCCTCAGGGGCTAAAGGAGAAAGAAAGGAGTTTCTCTTCAATCCCAAGAGGACGAGAAGTTTTTCCAGCATTGCTGGAGCTACAGACATCTCTCTGGAAGACAGGGAAAAAGAGGAGGCTCTGGAGGGGGTGATATTTCCTTATATTTCCCATCTCTCCTTCTTAGTGCTCTGTGATTCAGAACCTACAGGAAGGAGACCCACGAGAAAAATGGAGGAAAAGGGTCTGCCATGGAGGAAGTTGTGCCTAAGATTGGTGCCAGGCCTGGAATTGGGATCCTGAAGGGCAAGAACCAGACAGAGGCCCTGGCCCTGACTCTGTCCTATCTTCCCAGAGCCTACGAGTCTTAGCTATCCCTCCCTAACCACAAACACCTCTCCCCATGCCATCTTCTTCCTAGGCTGGGCCCTCCGAACCTCCCCCTGCACCTTCTTTGCTCACCCTGGCCTGGCACAGGGCTTCCTTGCCTGCTCTGCACCTGATCCTGCGCGGCTCTGTGCACCTGCTAGGCTCTGTGCATCTGCCCAGCTGAGCCTGTTCTGGAAGCTCAGGTCCCCTAGGGGGCGGCAGAGAGAGCACAGGCTGAGCAGTCAGCAGAACCCTGTTCTGGATTCATTTCTGTTCCTGAAGTGGGACATACCAGTGGCCTCCCTGGACCTCTTTTTCTACATTTGCTTACTGGACAAGTGACTCACAGGCCTCTCCCTGTTGGATGCACAGCTGAGCCACTGCAGAGAATCTAGGGGGTGGTGGGAAGGGATATAGGAGGGTAAGCAGTATAGAGAGCCACAGTGTGTGCTGGGGACAGCAAGGTGCTCTGGAAGCTGAGCAGCCATCACTCAGCACCCCCACCCACAGGACAGCAGACTAGTGGCTATAGCCAGGCCAGGAAGGTAGTGCCTGGTGGACTGGGACCCAGCACCAGGCACTGGGGTATAAGAACCAGATGGTGCTCTGGGCCTACAAGAGCCCAGCACCCCGGGACCTCGAATGCTGGCAAATCGTGTCTTCCTCCTCCACTTCTGCCTGGATTTTCTCAGCTCTATCTGACTTTAGGACTAAATAGATTTGTGATTTGTCTTTGTAAAGGAATACAACCCCAGCACACAGGGGTGGAAGGTCCCCAGCCCACCCAGATGCCAGAATCCCTCATCCCCCTCCCCCAGGAAGGCTGGCGTGTGAGTCCAGGGAGGGGCTGACCCTGCCCAGGAGGGCCGGGAAGTCAAGGAGGCTGGAGGGCCGGGCTCTGGCCTCTGCCAAGCTGCACCAGGAGGCCCAGAAGGGTTTATTTGGATTTTTTAATTATCATTTTTTTTACTTTTTTTCTCCTCATGAAAAAGTTTTAATATACACAGTAAATTAAGCCCAGAAAAAGGGAAGGGGGGCACATTTCATCTTTAATCTATTTACTTCTGAATATTTAACATACAATTCTGGCACCAATCACCAAATTTAACTGGAAAATTACTCACTAATCTGTTTGCTTATTTGGAATAATTGGGTCGGCTGCCAGCGCGAGGATTTCCCCCCCTGTTTAATATCTCAGTTAGTAGTCCAATTTCAGCTTGGCGGCATAATTACTCTGACAGAGCTGTAGCCACGGGGCCTGTGAGTGGGGCTGCTTTTAAACCGTAAATTATGAAGGATTAGCATTTATGAATTTTAAATCAGAGCTGGGGTAGGAGACACTAAAGCTGCTTAACACTGGGGAACAGCAGCCTCCACTCAGCAGCAGAAGCCGTAACCCTTCTGCTCCCAGGACGGGCTGCAGGACGTGGGCACCCAGGACAAACGCAGGGAATGGTGACCCTGTGGGACACGGAGACTTAGGAGTGTGGGACCCAAGGGACGTGAAGAGTGATGAATGCTGAAGCAATTGTAAAACCTCAGGGGCTTAGGAAATCTGGGATGGTATGGATGTGAAATGGGGTGCAGCATCCCTTTGATAAGCAACAGGGACCAACTCCTCATTGCCCAGAAGGAAGCTTGGAGTGACAGCCCAGGAGTTGAGGAGGTCAAACTCTGTAGTCCCTGTCTCCACCCTCCCACAGGCTGGGTCTCTACCCTTCTTAGGAATCCCCATTTGGCAGTGAGCCAATCTGACCTGGGGCCCTGTGCTCTAAGTGTGACTTCCTGGTGTGCCCAGCTCTGTTGAGCCCTCAGTGCCCTCCCTGGCATGTCATCTGAGTTCTCACCTTCCTTCACACTCTTCTCCATCTCCCTGCCCCCACTCCTCTCTGGTACCAGGATGGCATGGACCCAGCTCTGACACCAGAAAAACCTGGTTTGGAACCTGTCTGTGTTCCTTATTAGCTGTGTGCCCTTGGACAAGTTACTTAACCTTTCTGAGATTTGTTCTAGTTCAGTTCAGTGAAGCCAGTAATTCTTACCCTGCAGGGCTGCTGGGAGACTTTTCTGGATTATTATTGGAAACAGTGTTCAGCACATTGCAGATGCTTGTTGAGTCAGCTTCATAATCTTTAGGGTCTCCCCTGAGTCAATGCCCTGTGTTCACAGTCCTCTCCCTGTCTCTCATTCGTTCACCATTCACAAAGCAGCAGAAATTTCAGTGTATGGCCTCAAGACCCAACAGGCTCTCTGGGACTGACTCTTCCCAGGAGAATCCCTCTGTCCAGGAATATGCCCCTCTGCCACTCAGCCTGGCCTTAATGGGGTGTGGGATGCCAAGCTTGGATCTTGGACTTCTATTGGCCTTTGGGTACTGGTGACCACTAGAGCACCCACTGGTCTGGCTGGGTTTGAACTCTTATTCTGTCATCCACTAACTAGATCTCCTTCAGCCGTCATTTAGCTTCTGTATGCCTCCATTTCCTAATATGCAAAATGGGAAGAATAATAATAGTATCTCATCGTAGTACTGGTAAGAGGATTAGTGAGTTAATCAACACACAGTGTTCAGAAGCTGTGCTAGTTATTACTGTATTATGTATTAGCCTGCCAAGGGAGATGACTATGGCCTGCTCTGTGGCACCTGCATATTCTAAAGCTCCAGGTTGACTTTCTTGGGCTTGAGAGAACTCTGGTCTCCTACAAAAACAGGAAGAAAAGAAACAGGATCTGAGAAGGTCGGACATGGCCACCTGGAACACTCTTGAGAACCAGTCTGGACCACACCACGCGGTGTTTGGGTCAAAGCAGCGCCTGCTGAAGTCAGACCCCCTATCTGTCCCATCTGCTGGCCCTGGGGCCTTCCCCTGATCTGTATCTCTGGCAAGAAGCCTCCCAAAGCTCCTGGTGGGGCAGATCCCCAAGTCTAGGCCAGCGGTGGGGGCCACAAAGGCTGGAGGGGCAGGAGAGAGAGCACAGGGGTGCTTCGACCCAGAGAGGCCTTTGCGTGTACCATCCTCCTTCCCAAGCAGGCCCAAATCTCTGTCATCCAGCGTCCCCTAGGCTGAGCTAGATTAGGGCAGTGGGTGGCCAGAAAGGGAAGGGAAGGGCAGGGCCAGTTCAGACCCCAGCATGAGAACGAGCCTGCCTGTGGTGCTGATGCCTGTCTCTGGCCTCACCTACCTGCTGCCCCTGGACCACCATGCATACAGGGCCACAGGCTGCCACTGCCTTCATGTGAGTTCACTGGCCATCGCTTCCCCTTCTGGGCCTCATGGTGCCTCATGTGACAGAAACGTAGGAGGGGCTGGCCCGGCCTGTGGGTCTATGACTCAAGTTGGCAGCCTGCTCTCTCAGCAGAGTGGACACAGCACATCACCTGCTCTCTGCAGATGGGGTCCCCTAGGCCCATTCACAGGACCAGGCTGGGGAAAGTTCGGCCTCATGTGACATACTGGATGGATCAGGCTGCCTGTTATCATCCATGACCTTAGGCTTAATGACAGAGCAAGCCCCAGCCTGAGCTCCCCAGTGTGGGCTGACAATCAGAGTCCTGGATAAATATCACAGCCTGGCCTGGGCTCCATGGGCCCTTACACAGTATTAGTATACTTTTTTAAAATGACCTACATGATAATTTTGCTGCAGCAAATAAATCCTTAAGTATCCCCCTCTCACCTCCACTGGCGCCCCACACCGCCGCCCCAGGTCATCTGGCCCTTTAGCAGCACAATTGGGAGGGTAGAGCAGAGGGAGAAGACGGCGTCTGCAGCGCTGCCACGTGCGGCATGTCCAGACCGAGCAAGGCGCATTCCCAGGGGCCTCACAAGATTTCTGGCGCTGCTGGTCTTCGACCATACCTGGATGCTTGATGGATGGGAAGTGCCTGGTTTGTCGAGTCCTTGCTGGGTTTTGTGGTAACTCATTATATTTCTTTCTTTACAAATTGCCCCATTAGCACTCCTGAATTGAATGGAATCATAAAGGCAGGAGCATCCCAGTCTGGGCTAAGCGTGGGCCATGAATTACCTGTGAAGCAAAGGCCTGCATTTTGGGGAGGAGGTTAGGGGCAGCTGGATGGAGTGGGCCCTAAATTCTGCAAGGGAAATGGGTTTTTTTGGGTTTTTTTTTTAACTCAAGAGAATAAAAGACTTCTAACCAAGTCCTGCTGGATTTAAATAGCAAGATCTGCCTAGCTGCTCATTGGCTTTCAAGCTGGGGGCTCTGATCCCTGTTTGAGAGGTTAAACTCTAACCCCATTAAGCCATTTATGGAAAGCTGACCACCAGCAAGGGAGGTGGCCCCTCTTCCTGCAGTCTCCCTAAACCCCACATATTCTGAAATTGGTTGTCACTCTCAGTCAGAGGATTCTAAACAAGTAGGCGCTAATCCCCTCTGTTAAGGAGATACTTATTTTGTCTGAAAAACTTCAAAGAGCCCATGACAGACACTCAAAATCAAAATTAGCATTCCAATGAGGATTTAAAAAATAATAATTCTTACAGTTCTGCAGAGGAGAGGAAGAGAGGTGAAGTGACTGGCCTGGAGGCTGGGGGAGGGAGGTGGGGCGAGCATGCCTTTCATCTGCCCTGCCCAGGAGCTCAGGGGATCTGCCCCTGCCAGCTGAGATATGTGGAACCCCCTCTGCACCAAGGGGCAAAGGCTGGTCCACAGCCCGAACCGTCCTAGATGGACAAGAGTGGCTGCTGCCCCCAAAGGATTATGCAGATGAGGAGTCCAAGGCTTAGAAGAGAGTGATGGCATCTATCCCAGGCTGCAGCTAGAGCCAGGTGTCTGCACCCGGGTGGGCCTGCATGGCAGGGCCTCCACTCCTCATGGCTTGTAGAAGTGTAGAAACACTGACCATTGTCCTGGACAGTGTCCCAGGGCAGGGGGTGGCAGAGGGTGGAGCTGGCTGCCTTGCCAACACATCTGTGCAAGTCATAGCTGCGTCTGGGAGCCGCTGTAGGATGGTTCCGACACCGCCCTTGAGGCCCAGTGGTCTCTCTCCTAAAACGTGGTGAGACTCCTCCAACCCAGGCCTGTCCCGTCCCTCTGCCCCACCCCATAACTGAGCAGAACCCAGGAGGCCTCCCGACCACGCTCTCACCAGGGTCATCCTGGCATTTGCATCTCTCAAAGGACCCCACTGTTCCAGACCCAGCTTTCAAGACCAGGAGCTGCCCATCTCCAATGTGCTCCTCCCTCCCCGCTTCTGGAGCCCCTTCCTTTCTGGAGTTGTTCAGATGCCTGCAGACCCCCTGGGGCCCCTATCCCTCCTGGGCCAGCTCCCCACTGCTCTATTGGTTCCTGCCTGAGCCACCAGGAGGCCAAGTGGCAGGACCTATCAGTAGGCAGCAGGCTCCCCCCTCACCGCTTGGCCAGGCTGCTCTAAGCCTGTTTGGTCCCACACCTGCAGGGAGGACCTCACACCTCGCAGAGAAGCCAGCGCAGGGCCACGGAAGTTCCCAGGACCCTCAGTCTTCTCCCTGCTCCCCTAACACACATTGCTTTCCTGTATCACTCCCAAGCTCTCCATCCTCTCATCTGCCTGGTCCCCACCAGACCCCTTGCTCCCTCCAAGGCTGTTCCATAACCAGATTCGGTCCACGCACCCACAGTTTCCTTTGGTATGTGGACCTGCCTTGTGCCTGACCCTGGGCTGGGTACACACCTTGCTCTGCTCTTGGGCTGCTTCCAAGGATTGCTGGACCATTACAGCCCATTGGCTGTGGGCTTTTGACAGAGGGAGCAGAGAACTACATGGGGTGGGGAGTATCACTGAAGAGATGCCAGTGAGCTGGGTCCCAGGGCTTCATGAGGAAGTCACCAGGTGAGCAATGGAACAAAGGGCCTTCCTTCCTTCCAGCTGGAGAGAACAGTCTGCAGGGAGCATCCTGCAAGCCCAGGGCTGGGGGAGGACCCAGAACCAGGCCTTCAGCCCCAGCAACACTGGCACTCCTTCCTGATCCCTGGCTGAGACCCCAGATCCTTTAGGGAGACCAGGTTGCCTATTCTAATAACAGCATTGGACAGCACGTGAACTTCATAAGGGGAAAGAAGGAAGAGCCTGAAGAATCCCTCCTCTGCTCAGCAGTGACACCCCAGAGCACCAATGAGAGAGACCTCTTGAAGGCATTACCTCATCCAGAACCCGGGTCATTGGCTCCCAATATTAGAAAAGGCCGAAGGAGATTTCCAAAAGGTCCAACTTATGGCATTAACCATTCCTGAGGCAGGTCTGGTCCCTCCTGACTGCAAGTGTCATCGCTGTGAAAATGTTTCCCTTCCAAGCACATTCATACCCATCGTCTTATGTCAGAGATACCTAGAACATTCATGCTTAGAGCCCATGTCAAGCTGCATTGTCCAATAGAGATATATTGCAAGCTGCATATATAATTTTAAAGTTTCTAGTAGTCACATTAAAAAGATTGAACTAATCTTAATATTTTTATTGAGCCCAATATTATCATTGGATTTATAAAACCCAAAATATTATTATTTAAACACGTAGTCAACATAAAAATTATAAATGAGATATTTTACATTCTTTTTTCATAACAAGTCTTAGTAATCTAGTGTGTACTTAGGAATATCCAATTCTGACTAGTCATGTTTCAGAAACTCCAGGGCTACCAGCGGCTACTGTACTGGACAGCACAGAGACCAACATGTTGTGTCTACAGAGGAGGACTCTGGGAAGGAGGGGAATGGGCCAATTGCCTGCCAGGCTTTCAGCTGAAGTCCCTTGATGCCAACTCCCAGCCCTTCTACAACCCTGCTGGACACTGAGTTAGTACCAGATGCAGAGGTGGAATCGCCCTGGCCTGGAGCTGGAGGTTGGTATTACATGTGGAGCCTGCTGCCCACCTGCTCTCGTGTGTCCTTGGGAAGATCAGGGACCATACTAAACACAAGGCCTCCACCTGCCCTGGCCCTCCTGTGGAAGAAGGCCCAGTGAAGACATTTACAGCCCTGGCTCCATGCCAGGCACCGTGTTGTGTCTGGGGGCAGAGTGCCCACCTTGGAGGAATCTGCAGTTGGGGTAGGTCAATGATAGCAGAGTGTGATGGGAGCCTTCCATGGAGAAGGGTACCGTGGGAGCACAGAGTTCAGGGATGGGCAATAGGAAACAGAAAAATCTGCTGAGGGGCCTCTTTCCACAGCTATTACCCACCCAGCTTCAGGTTCCTAAAACCCTGGGACCCCAGCTATTCCTATCAGGGTGAACAGCCCAGGTGAGGAAAGCCCACCCTGGTAGCACAAAGTGGATAGCCTAGCCCTGCCCACAGTTCTTCGAGGCAGACAAAGACATGTCTTCCTAGACATGGCTGGAGCTGTGTCCTCCTCGGCAAAGCCTCAAGAGACCAAGGCTCAGCCCTTCCCCATTCCCTGCAGACATTCTAGACTTCTTTGGCAGAAATTCTTGGTATAAGGGGCTGAGCTGGGTTTGTCCAGGGCTGAACTTGGGCAAAAGGCAGCCTGAGTCCTGCCTGCTACAACCTGAGGTAGGAGCTGTTCTGTCTCCTGGGCCAAGGTTGTGCAGAGCCCGCACTGCGAGGCCAGCTCTGCAGGCAGGGCCTAGCTGCCTCTTGTCCACACCTGGCCACTAAGCCCTGAAGCCGGTAATGAGCATCTCCTGCACCACCATGGCTCAGAGGAGGCCTCCCGGCAGCCTGGCCTTGTTCTCATTGTCCCGCTCCAGCCCAAATGCACCAGGCCCAGGCCTCAATCACGATCAATGGGCCGAGGATGTGCTGACGAGGCACTTTCATCTTTTCTCAGGGCTGGTGTTTGAACTTCTCTGAGCAAGCGGCCTTCCCAAACGGGCTTGTTTTCTAAGAAGGCAGCCAATCTCCTTTCCCTTGCTTCCTAAGCAGGCTGATCCTGAGAGTTATTGAGGCACAAGAAAGGAGATGTTCAAAGGCAAATCTAAATTACCATCCTCTTCAAACTGGGGAAAAGTCTTATTAAGTTGCCTGCGTGTGAATCCGGCCTATTTCTGTCTGCAGACCTTTCTTCCTTTGTGCCACATAAATGGACACATCTTATTGATTTTCTTTCAGCCTAGATCACCTCCACAGCTGTGAGCATGGACAGGCAAATCCCGCTCTTCCTTCCCCGTGGGGCTGAGGAAGAATGCAGGTGGCAGCCAGAGGGGCCCAGTCTACTGGGGGCCGCCATGGGCACCTCACTACCCCCTTCCCACCTTGCTTGCTTCCCTCTGCACCCAGCACTCAGCCCACATAGGCCTGCAGGGAGGTGTTGGCACCACAGACCCAGAGGGCTGAGGCAGCCAGGCAGAGACAGAAGGCAATGCCCAGGACTGTGCCCTCAGCCTGTTCTCCCACTTCTTGTGCCTCCTGCCAACTCTTCCTCTATGACTCCCCCAGCCCAGCCTCCATCACCCTGCTCACTCCATCCCAGCCCTGACTGCCTGGCTGAGTATACCAAGTGCACTTCCACCCTAGGGACTTAGCATTTGTCTTCCCACAGGAAAAGCTCTTCCCCCTAGACATCCTCAAGCTTCATTCCCTCACCTCTGTCAAGTCTCCACACAAATGTCAACTTCTCAGTTAAACTGTCTTAAACCATTCCATTTAAAATTGCAGCCCCATGGCTCAGTGCCTGTAGTACAGTGGTTACGGTGCCAGCCACATGCACCAAGGCTGGTGGGTTCAAGTCCAGCCTGGGCCAGCTAAACAACAATGACAACTGCAACAAGAAAATAGCCAGGCATTGTGGCGGGTGCCTGTAGTCCCAGCTACATGAGAGGCTGAGGCAAGAGAATTGCTTAAACCCAAGAGTTTGAGCTTGCTGTGAGCTGTGACGCCACGGCACTCTACCAAGGGAGACATAGTGAGACTGTCTCAAAAAAAAAATTATATATATATATATACATATATATATATATCTGACTTCGGACTTACTAGAAAGTTCTTATGTAGAACAGGCATTTACTTCATATCTAATGGAGATGTGCACATGCTAGAACTTATGAGAAATGTCATACTTTTCCCATATATCCACAAGATTATCCCACACTCAGAAAACAAATAAAATAAAATAAAATTGCAGGCCCTCCCCTGCAGTCCCAATCCCCTCCCCCTCTTGATTTTTTTTGCACAGCACTTATAACTGACGTGCTGTATACTTTACTTGCTTAGATTGCCTGTTGTCTCCCCTCACTACAATCTAAATTTCATGTCATCAGGGATTTTTGCCTGTTTTGTTCACTACAGTGGCGCCAGTACTTAGAACAGCATTCAGCTTACAAAGGTGCATTGTTCTGTGCATGAAAGACTATGGCAGGCGATGTGGGACACTAGCCAGGGCCAGCACAGCTTTCTGGGATGCTGGCAACAGTCTCTAGAGGGCGCCACGCAGGGTGGCCAGGCTCACATCTTTTGCTTAGTCATGGTTTCTACTCCAGCTTACCTCAGGCTACCAGAAAAAGGGTCCAGACTCTTCCCTAGGCCAGTGTGTTGGCCTGGACTCTGCCTGCCCCAGCTCTGGCCTCAGAACAGATAACTTCTAAACCCAGGACAATGTGTCCATTTGATGCGTCTCCTACCAGGGACAGGTGCCTTGGGAGGATGGTGCTGCTTGTGCTCTGGAGCCCTCAGCTCCACAAACCCCTCCCAGAGGGTGGAGCCTCTTGTGGGCACACAAGGGCTGCCACCCATCTCTCTTACTACACCCTAGGCTGGGTGAGTGAGCACAATAATTACTATATAAAACACCTTGGTTGGCCAAAGGGATCCTTAGCTCCCTAGCGGCTACCTGAGTGACTCTTTTTCTATCTCCTGACCTCAGTTTCCCCATTTACAACATGGAAGGGGTGACCCAGAAAACCTGAGGAACCCTTCTTTCATTAGTCTGACAGTCAATGGCCTTTTTATGGACCCATCTCTCTGGGTTGGCTGAGTCATCTTTGAGGCCCAGGTCTGCGTCTAATTTTTCTACTCATCTGGCTCAGACCCTGACTCTGAATGAAGTTATCCCTAGGCATTTATTACTCAACGCATGACTAAAGGAAAGAACTGCACACAGGCGTGCAGGCCCACGAAGGCACGGCCTTCGCCCCAGCATCAGTGTGCCGGTCCCAGTCCCCAAACCCCAGCATCTGTTTGCTGGAGAGAAGCAGACAGACGGATGGAAGCAAGCGAGGCCTAGGAATTCTTTGGGGGAAAGAAGCTCATTTCCAAACGGGAAACTATAGGCTGAAGGAAGACAAAAAAAAAAATTCTGAAAATTAAACCAAAGGAGGGGTTTGGGGAGCCATGGGGCTCCGAGGGATTTATTAATGCACGCCTCCAAGTGATTCTTCCTCCTGCAATCCAGGCGCTGGGTTAGCACCGGCTTCCAAATTATATTTAATTGGACAATTATTCAAACTGAAAAACCTGCACAGGAAACGAAGGCGGTCCTTAATAAACACCTTGTCTCCTCAGCCCCAAACAGGCAAGTCGTTTACTGACCCAAGAGGCACAATTTTGTCTTTGGTAAATTTATTTTGAAGTAATTGCCGACTCCGGGAGTAACCATTTTTCAAAGAGAAACTTGGCTCTAGCCAGCAGAATAATAAATTGTTCCCTGACCCGTGAGAAGCCTAATCCCATTAGAAAGATGTGCGCTTAGAGGGTGGAGGGCTGCGCGCGGAGGGGAGAGATGGCCCTGAGCTGAGCACGGCAGAGTCGCCCGGCTGGCGACCGGGGTAGCCTCCAGGGCTGACCAGGGCACGTCCACAGCACAGGGACCAGTCCAAGCTTTCTCTTCAGGAGGCGCTGCAGGGGCTGAGGCTGGAGCAGGAGTGCGCGGGCTGGGGACACAGAGCGCCAGGGGCCCAGCCTCTCCCGGGCCTCGTTCCCGACCCGCCCGCCGCCCCTCCGCCAGGTTAGTCCTCATTTCCGCTCTCCCAAATCCCGCCTGGCCCCGGCCGCGACACGCCACCTGCTCGCTGCCCCAGGTGAGGTCGCGCAGAACCAGAGGGCACAGGGCAGGCGTGCGTTTCGCGCAGACCGCGCACCGCGCAGCCAGCACCTTGTTCAGCAGCTGAGGGCCTTGGGGAGCCTGCTTTAATGAATAGAAGTGCGTTTATAAATAGCATATCCGTATGCAAATGAACACCTCCAACAGCCTGGAAACAGGCTGGTCTCTGATTGCTTCCATTCAAGCAAACACAGTTTATAAGAGCTGGGGGCTTTTTTCTGGAGAGAAATGAAAGGACGCCCCTTGATTTACAAACTCAAGGCCTCTTAACCCAGGCTTGACCACCTAAAGTGGTCTCTACCAGGTTAGGGACCACCTTGGTTTGTGTTCCTTGATGTGTCCACGAGCCTTCAACAATGCCTGTCATGAAACAGTGTTCAAGAAATATTGTTAACATAAATGAACTCCTAGAGAACTTGGCCTCCATTGCTTCACACAGCCTTCCTTCAGACCCTGAGCAAACTAAAGCTTACAGGAGAGTTCAAAAAATGAACTATGGTTATTTATCCTCTTCCCTTTTTTTTTCTAGTTGGAGAAACTGAAGATCTGAGAGACTAAGTAACGACAGAGCAGGCCAAAGACAGGAGCAGGGCCCTGATTTCTCCAGGCTGACTCCCAACACCAGCCTGGCTCCACTGAGTAATGGCACATTCAGTGAGGGCCAGCAGAGAGGAGGGCCACAGACAGCACTGCTGGCTCCACTGTTGTCTGTACACCCCTGTTCTACAGCCAATGAAACTGAGGCTCACGGAGCTGGGTCTTGCTCCAGGTCAGACTTTGAGGGGCCTGTTTCCCAGGCTCTTTGGCATCAGCATGCAGCCTAGGGGTTGGGACAAGGCACCCAGTCTCTGCCTTCAGTTCGTGTGGGGGTTGCAGGGCTTGGAACCCTTGTATCTAACAAGGCCACTTTCTCAGAGGACTAGAATTCCACAAGGCGGAGAGACTGTCTCATCTGGATTCTAATTCCTGGGTCATTATATTGACTCCATCTCATCCACAGCAGCTTCTGGACAACAAAAGGGTGTGGAAAGAAGTACTTGGCCTATGTCTTATTGCACACTCCTTTGCCTGAGAGCCAAATCCTACAGGAGGGTGATGACTTGGGAGGTGGAGGGCTGTGCTCCTGGTGCCCATGGACATGCTGCCTCATTTGGAGCACCTGTCCTGCGCAAGGGCCTCATGCAGGCTGTCCTCAGCCTCCACCCCACCCTCCCAGAGCCTGGGCTTCTCAGCATTTCCCATTGGCCTCTGGACCCACCTCTCCCCTTCCTGGTAAAGGCCCCTAGGGTGGGCCAGACAGTCCCCAAATCAGCTCAGGATCCCCAGCAAAAGGCCAGTCCAGAGACTCACCTTCAGCTCATTCCCAAATCTGCTTACCCCTGACAAGCACTCTTGGCCCCTGAGAAGAGCAAGGTTAGAGTCCAGGACTCTAGGTATCTCTAGGGCTTCCCCTGAGAGGCCTTGCAGAGTCTGAGTTAACAATCTGTTGTCCTGCTATGGTTTGCAGTCCAAATGTTGACAACCCCAGCCTTCTAATCTTAACATCACTTAGAGAGTTCTGGCTTTATTAGTCATAAAACCACTGTGCCTAGATTAGCACCATGAAAGGCCAGGCTTTTATACAAACAGGAGATAATGTACCAAGGGCCTGGCACAGGAGAGATGCCACTAAACTTTTGTCTTCCTTCCTTCCTTCCTTCCACAAATATGTTTTGAGCACTTGCTGTGGCCAAGGCCTAGGCTGTTGCTGGGGAAATGCTACTGGGGAAAGACTACTACCCTAGGCTGTTGCTGGGGAAAGACTACTACTCTTCATGGAGCTAACAGCCTAATGAGGGAGACAAGCAGAAAAATGTATGCATAGCGTGTGATTTGAGAGCTCCAGAACAGGGAAGCTGGGGAGGTGGGGAACATGGTCCCTTGCCAGGAGAGTGTCAAGTAAGACTCCTTGCCTGTCTGACAGGTGGGTAAGGTCACAGAGGACCTTGTGGGCCAGGCAGGGGAGCTCAGCCTCCACCCAGGAAGTGCCATGGTGGATGTTGAGCTTCAGCAGCATCATTTGGTAGAAAAGGAAAGGAGTGAGACTCGAGGAAGGGAGGCCAAGGAGGACATTTAAAAGGGGCAGGAAAAAGACAATGGAGACCTCTCCCAGACAGTGGCTATGGGGATAGAGGGAAATGATGCTCCCAGCCACATTTAGGAAGTATCAAACTTCCATGAATTGAGCAAAGACTGTGTATCAGGTGTCTGATCTTTGTGGTTTATATTCATTATCTTCAGTCATTATAGAAGCCATTCAAGGGAAGTCCTATAAGTCACATGCTGGTGGAAAATAGATGGTAGCCTCCAACTCAGTACTATGAGAAGAGTTTAATCAATGGACTTTTCACAGGTGTGACCAGGGTTAAGCAGAACTAGAGATGATGGTGACGTTGCCTGGAGCTGGGAACAGTGGGGAGCCATTACCATCCCAAGGCCAGAATGGAGAAGGGGGAGAGGGTCCTGGAACCCAGAGGGAGGAGCTGTGTGGAGCCCCGTAAGAGAGGCTGCCCTTCATTTAAGGGACACAGGGGGCGCATGGTGACCCCGCAGGGCAGAAGTGGTGGGAAGAGAACAACTCTAACCACATGAAGCAGTCCACAGGGTCAACCTCCTGGGGAACAGCGTGGGGTGGGGAAGGAAGGGCCTGCAGGTGACACATGGTCTTAGCCAGAGGGCTGTGAGTGGGAGGAGGAGTCAGGGTGACCTGGGTTTCTGGTTCAAATGCCAGTGGCAGACAGTGGTGTGGAGCTCTGGAACAGAGTCCAAGGGGAAGGCAGGCAGGAGGTCCATGAGGAAAGGCCCTGTTCCCACTGAAGCTCCCACATGAACTTGGCTGGCTCTGTTATCCAGGAAAACCACTCCTCTTGCCTCAGATCTCTTTATCTTTAAGACAAAGCACTCACCAGCTGCATGAAAGGGTCCCCACACACCCTGAGCTGATCTTTCTGGGCCAGGCCCTCCCTCCATGGGAGGTTGGCATTTGGGGGACGGTAAAGTACAGCAAGGCTCAGGCTCTCGAGTTAGGTAGAACTGAGTTTGGCGGGCATAAAATTGCAAAATTTTATACATTCAGATGTGCAAAATCATAGACTTTTATTTTCTATAATTCATCTCATCTTGCTCTTGAACTCATATTCCCACAGATGAGAGGAAATACTTTAACTTACCAATTAAAGATAGCTCAGCCTTTTCCAGTTTAAAAGGGTCTCTTTCAGGTTAACTGAACATCTTTTGCATAAACAGTCTGAAAATTCAAAGACTCCATCAGTTCTCTCCTCTTTCCATCTATCTTCATTCTACTTCCTTCTTCCTAAGATGACAGTGGGCCACAAGGGAGCTCACACCTCTCATGGTGACATGCGGGAGGCATCGGGACCCCCTGCTCCCCCTTGGGCTTCATTGGTCTCAGGCAGTATGGCTGGACCAGTGCCTGGTGCCCACTTGGGTCTCAGTCCTTGAACCCTGGCCTGGCCTCTAGTTGAGCAGTCCACACCAGCCGGGTATGAGCTAGGTCATGCTGTGATAACAAACACTCTCCACATCTCAGTGACGTGCCACATAGGCTTAGTTCTTGGTCATGTCATGACAAGTCAGCTGGAAACTCTGTTCCATTTCATCACCTCTTCACTTCAGGGCCTGGGCTGCTGAAGCAGACACTGTCTGGGACTTTGCTAGAGAGAAAGGAGAACAATGGAGGATTTCACATCAGCTCCACCCTGGCAGAGGCATATGCCATTTCTACTCACAATGCTTTGACCAGAACTAGTCAAGTGGCCACACCATGGAGCCAGTACCCAGTCCTGTCCCATGCCAGGAAGGGGAGAGAAACCATAACACCTGACAAATAGCACTCATGTTCCAACCCCTCCAGTACTCGCCTGAGTCTACCCTCCCCGAGCTGCAGCACCAGGGAGCAGCCAAGCAGGCCACACTGGGCCGCCCCCTCTGCTTCCCATTCTGGGTCTCTCCTCCCTCCGCTTCCTCTTCCAGGCATTCCAGGCAGTAGAGGGGGAGACTTGCTCATTGTCGCATCCTCCCCTTTCCTCACGCTGTGGCGCGGAGTAAAACTCTAAGATCCAAAGCTACCAGGCTTGACTCAGTTGTGTGAAAAAAAGTTTGGAATTTGAAAATCTTTTCTCTCTCAATCAAGCATCACTCATTTGCTGTGTCTGTTTCACAGTGGACCCTGAAGCCCTGTTTTGGAAGGCTACACATTGAGTCTGCCCCCCTCTTTGCGTTCCTGCTTCGAGCATCCCTGACCTGTGGGTGCCTCTGGCTCAACAAAGCAGGTGGGGGTGGAGAGACATTTAAGTAAATGAAGAAAACCACATGACTTCATTTTTTAAAATTATTACCCTGGCCGGGCGCTGTGGCTCACACCTGTAATCCTAGCACTGTAGGAGGCCAAGCCAGGTGGATGGCCTGAGCTCAGGAGTTTGATACCAGCCTGAGCAAGAGTGAGACCCTGACTCCACTAAAAATGAAAAACTGAGGCAAGAAGATTGGCTAAGCCCAAGAGTTTAGGCTGTGAACTATGATGCTGGGCACTCTACCCCCAGGGCAAACAACAACAACAACAAAACCCCAACTATTATCCTTGTCACTTAGGTTTGAATTCTGCAAGGTGCCTACTTAGAATCTAGAGCCTGCACAGATGGAAACTTGGTCCAGGCCAGCTCCCCACCAGGGAGGAGCTCCCTCCCTCTCATCTCTGGCTGTTCTTGCTGGTCATTTTCACTGCTAGCTGTGTGACCTCGAGCATGTTGATTGACTTTGCCAAGCCTCAATCTCTTCACCTGTTAATCAGGGACAGTAACAGCCTCTATCTCGTAGGATAGTAGTATTAAATTATATAAAGCCCTTACAACAGTACCTGGTATAGGATAATTGTTATTGTTCCATTCTCCCTTCCTGGAGAATGCTTTGTGCCCTGGAGCCTTTCATCTCGGTACCTGGGTCTGTCCAATGTGGAATTAGCTACTTCCTGCTTCATCTCAAGCTGGCTGCCTCTCAGCCACCCCAGGTCTCACACTCAGCCCCACATTCAAAACCGCCACAGTGGACACTAGGAGTGCTCCGTCCTGGTCCCTGCTCATCCCCTCTACCCTTTCTGTGAACTCCTCCCCAGCTTTGGTATGCACGTGCCTATGACCAGCTACATACAATCCTCTGGGTGGCGTCTCTGGAACAGCCGAGCCAGTTGTCTGAAGTGAACGTCCCCGGAGTGAGCCTTGGCCAATGAGCAACAGGGGCGTATTGAAGCCCAGCTCCTTGACCCTGGGAAGCACAATTTAGCTCCAGCATTCCCATGAAGGATCAGACTGACACTACCCTCTGGGGAACTGAAATTGCCTAAAATACTCCCCCCGCCCCACCCCCACCTTCACCGGCCTGGCTTCTTCCCCTTCCCACTCCTTATAGGCTTCTCCTGGAACAGCAGTTCTCAAACTGAGGGTCGCGACCCACAGGAACTGTCTTAAAGGGCCGCATTAGGAAGGTTGAAAACCACTGTCCTGGAAGATCCTCCTTTATAAATCCCTTGCATCCTCATCTCAGGATCTGCTTTGGTGGATCCTGCCCCAAAACAACCACCACAGGCCCCACAGGCTGTGGTCCGCACAGGTGAGAGCACTACAGCGTGCGCTGTCTTACCTCGCTCAGTCCTCAGAGCTGCACTGCCCAATAGGCCACCTGAGAATTCCCATTTTAAAGATAAGGAAACTGAGGCTTTGAACAGCTGTGCTTTGGTGTATGACTCAACACCAAAGGCCATCCAGTGGGTATGAGGTGGAGCAGAATTTGGATCCAGGACTGTGGTGACAGAGGTGGGCAGCAGACCCCAGCCAACACACGAGGCTGTGGATGCGGGCACCAGGACAGAGAGGGTCAGGCCACAGGCTGCTGCTGCCCTGCTCCATTCTGACACACACATGCTGGGGCACGTAGCAGGTACGTAGACAGCTCCTGTCTCCCCTTCCTTTGCAGGGACTTTGGTCTCCTCCACACCACTCCCTGGTGCCAGCCACCCTCATCTTACACTTGAAGACTCCAAGAATGGTTCTAGCCTTCAGGGAGGAAGGGATAGGCTGAAACGTGAGGGTCCACAGGTGACCAAGGACAGGGGTGAGGCCTGTGGCAGAGGGACCTTGACCAGAGCTGGGGACAGGGTTTGCAGCTATGTGGCAGGTGTAGGCTGGTGCCCATGACTGTGGCCAGAAAGAAAAGGGAAGATGAAGAATTATACCGTGCTTTGGAGATGGTGTGTCCTGCCCACACTGACAGCAACATAAGTAACAAGGACCTTTGATTTCAGGGCTTTCCACAGGGTCACAGCCTCCAGCATGCCTTGTTCTAGGAAATAGCTGGGACAGGAGAGGACCTGGGATGAGGGTAGGGGACAGAAAGCTCAGAACAGTGGGCTAGAAACAAGGGGAGGAAGCCCGTGGTGGTCCCTGAGGGGGAGCTGATCCTGAGGATGACATGCCTGGTCCTGTCCTCTATCAGGGTACCCAGATAAGATGACTAAACAAGACCCGGCTAAGCGAAGAGCCCCCCCTCCACCTGGTCACATGTGTAACCCTAACTCTACCCTCCTCAAGGATGAGATACCTTCCCTCTGAAGGCATGAAACACCAATTCCATTGCCTAGTCCTGACTCCTCTGCTAAGTCCAGCCTTACCCTAAAACCTACCCTGGCTGCCCTCAGTCCCAAGCTTAAGCCTTACTCTCCCCACCCCTCTTAATCTCCCCCTCCCCCCGACTCCTAACTCAGGTCCGCACTCTCCTTGGCCTACATGTGTCCAGGGCATGGCTTCACCAGGACCTGAAGGCCGCAGGGGACCCTTTAGAGCTGCCAGGATTCTGAACGGCTCAGGCCACCCCTGCACAGGTGATGAATGAGCCCCAGTGTTATCAGCACCACAGGAGGAAGTCACCAATCTCCTTGCCTGTCACTTCACCATAATTTCTAAAGCACAGGAAACTGATTCCATCTCTCTACACCATTTGACTCTCTTCCTGCCTCAGGGGCTTCCCCAAGGCCAGGCCCCAGCAGGGATGTGGGTGTGGGAGCAGCATGCTGGGCCGACAGACACCTACCAGTCTCCTACACAGATGCCACTCCTGATCCACTTGTCCCCAGCCTCAACACTCCTGGCTCATCTGGCCTTGTTGATACCCCAAGCACCTCTGTCACCTTGAAGTTGAAGGAAGCAGGTGCAGCTCACTCCACCAGGGCTCCCTGCCCATGACAGAAATCCTAAAACCCTTAGAGATGCTCGGGGACTGAGGGCTGAATCCTGCCCACACAGGCAGGAAGGGGTAAGCAGGGCCTGGTATCCCATCACCTTCTCCACTTGTAACTGTCCCAGCAAACTGAACATGAGCTGCCTCTACAGCTGTCAAAGGACCCCACTGGCGGTGGGCACAGCTGGCAGGTAGTGGCTGTGTGGCCCTTTTTAGAGCTAGGCATTGGTTTGGGGGAAAAGTTGTTCAGAATAAGCCTACAGGTAACAGGGAGGTGGGGAACTGCGGCCAGACCTGGCAGGATCACCCCCGGGGTCATGGAGGTCGAAGGCACAGCCCACCTAGGAGACTGGTGCTACCATGGACAGAGGACTTACAGGCAGACCTTGGGCAGGGAGAGAGTTTGCCAGGCCTGGGGTGTCAGCCTGTGGTGTTGTTGGGGGGTGACCACACCAAGGTGCAGGGTGGGCGTTAGAGTCTCCTCCCCCCAGGTCCACAGCCTCAGGACAGGTGCTCCTGGGGGCCTCCCCTTGGGAAGACTAGGTGTTCCAGGCTGGCATAAGGGAGAGGGAAAAGGGGTGTTGAGGGGAAGTTCTCAGCACAATGTGAGAAAAAAAGCTTCCTAACCAAGACAGAATCCAATTTAAGAGAAAATCTAAACAGAAGACATCACATCAACTCTCGGATTGTTCGTGGGCTTTGAAGACTGCCTGTAAAACCTCCTCGGTAATTAAGTAGAATGACTCCATTTTGCCACATAAGTATGGTTATTGCCCCTGGGTGGCTGCAATTAATATAAAAGCAGATTAAGGAAGCCATCATCAAGGCGTAATGAGTTTTTAAATATTAATTAATATGTTAATAACCATTCTAGGTTAAGGGTGAGGTTTTGGTCCTATTGGAGATGATTTCTGCTAGGGACCCAGGAATACCTGCATCCTACCCCACACACCGCCCTTCCGCAGGGCTCCTGAGGGGGCACAAGTGGGTGGGAATCAGAAACCTGCCTCCTTAGCAGCTGTGCTGTGTGAATGCCTGATGCCCCCTGGGCTCAGTGCTCTTAGCAGATGGGTTCAAGCACCTGGAACATGGAGCAGCAGCTCAACATCCTTGGCAGGGCCTCTCAGTCCCCCAGATCTACCTGTGGCATCAGCACTTTGGATGGGCCTGGAGAAAAGAGAGAGATTCCCCTCAACACACAGAGAAAAGGTTTGAGTCCTCTTCTCCTCCCAGCATCATGAACCAGAGGGATGAGCAGAGGAGAAGTGGTCTCAGGACTCAGTGCGTGTGCCCTGGCTGGGCCAGCAAGATGACATGAAACTGAGCTGGTGCCCATTTGGGCTGTGGCCTTGGCCCAGTCAGTGTTTTGGGTTCTGATCAAGCAGCTTGGCAAAGCTCTCCTTCAGAGGAAGTTGGGAGGATGGTGGCCAGAGGACAATCTGACTCCAGAGGGGCAGTGAAGCATATCCTTTGCTGGTCATCGTGTTTTTGTCTCTTGACTTTCTGGTCTGCCTGGCAGGGGCATGGCTGCCTCCTTAGGGGCTCAATCAGCGTCCCTTCCACACTGTTGTGTTCCTAGCTCCATCGATGCCAATGGGAGAAGCTGCAGCCCCAAAGCCTCCAAGATAGGTTAGAATAGGACATTAATGGACTCCAAGGCCATCCATACACTAAAGCCAAAAATTCACACCACCTCTTTCTGTTTCCCATCTTGAGTTACAATCAGCCGCACTGTCCTCCTAGTTGAGCAGAGGGGCTCACACTGCACACCACAGGGATAAATGACCCCAAATTTGAACCTCACATGCTTCTCCCCATTATCGAGTTCCCACAGAGAAATCAACAACCCACATGAAATCCCTTCCAATGTGTTAATTAAGGTCCCCAATTCCCTTTTTTATTGTTTTTTGCCTGTCTCAGATAGAGGGGTCTTCTTCGGGGGAGTCTTGGGAAAGTGGAGGGCATCTCTTTACCCTTGCAGTCTGGATCAGATTCATCTGAAGTAGTTTTCAAGTAGTTTTGCATTGAGCTCACTCAAACAGTCCCTGAAACTCCACATAAAATGTCAGCCACAGCTCTGAATTCAGGCCATTTGGAACCAAATGTGACCACTGTAGCAGTGGTACTCCTAGCATGAAGGGCTAATATTTCCATGGGCAGTCCTTGTCCATAGCTGGGTGGTTGTTTCAACGCCATTTCTGGGCGTCCTCTGGAAACTCATTTTTCCCCTTCTGCAAAATGGGGATGATAGTCCCGCTCTGCTTGCCTCTCAAAGCTGCAGCAATAAACCGAGAGGAAGCACTTTGCAGCCTGCAGAGTGAGCTGCCAAGATGAGGATGCTGTGTAACTGTGTCCCCCCCCTTGCTCTCAGCAAAGAGGATCATCTACTCCCTTCTCTCCCTTGAACCTCCTCCCACATCCTCATCTGTCCCATCCTTGCCTCCCCAAAGCACCCTAAGCTGTTGTGTCCCAGTCTGTGCACATAACATCCAGAGCTAGAAGCCTAATTTCATAGCATATCACCATTCCAGAACACATGTCTCTGACCCTCGCTCAGATGTGTCCCCTCAAAGCCCCCACATCTCGCTCAGACCCACCCAGCTCAGGCACAGGTCTGGGACTGGGGCGATGGCTCAATCATTCTCTCCCAGTAACCTGCGGGGGCATGAAGAAATTCCAGAATGCTATGAACACAGAGCTGCCACCTTCTGTCCAGATGGTCACAAACTTGCTGGGACAGAGGGCTTAGCCCTTTCCCCAAGAGCAGCAAGGGGGGCTGATAGAAGGGAGTGCAGTGAGTCCTGCAGGCTGCCTGTGTCAATTAATGCCTGATTAGGGAGGGGGTTGGGGGGCTGCTGGCCGGGCACCAGCCCCTCCGAGGCTAGCCCTGCTGCCATAATTGGAAGCCCAGCCTGGCAGGGCTGGGCACGGGCTTCACGCCGAGAGAGGAGCCAGCCAGGCACAGTCTGAATGCTTCTGTTTCTGATCTCTTGCAGAAAATAGCAAAGCTGCTGGGAGCCACCGGGCCTCTGGGAGGAGGGAATGGCAGGTTCAGGCAGCGGCTGCTGCCTGCTAATTGCAGCTTCTGATGCTCGAGTGGGGGCCGCAGAGGCAGGTGTGAGGATGGGCTCTTACCCCCGCTCCACCCGCTTCCCACAGAGCTCCTTCCCACGCCACCCCTGCCAGGCGGTTAGTGCTCTGAGGCCCCGAGGGTACTACAGAGAAGATTCCTGAGGGTTTTGAACTCAAAGTTCTGCCCCAAGCTGGGCAGGCCACATACATTCAGTATGGGGTGACTCATAATTGTGGAGGCTAATAGTCCACTTGTGAATATTATACATGGAAACAGGGCTGTGTGGCTGAGGAATCAAATTTGTCATTTTCTCTAATTCATTTAAATAGGCACATGGGGCAAGTGGCTATTATGTGAGCACAACTCGAGGCAGAAGTGAGGAAAGTACTACCTGGACTCCCCCTTTAGCCCCATAGCTGGTGCCCAGCTTGGCTGTCCTCTGACCCTGCCCTTGCAGCCTACCAAAACAGGGCTTTCCTTCCTCTTCTTGTCCAGTCCTGAGTAGAAGCCCCAAGCCTGGCCTCCCAAGTATGGTCAAGGATCGGGGGTAGCAGTACAGCCTCTGGGGCCAGGCTCCAATTAAAATCCCTGCTCTGCCATTTACCAACAGCCACCAAGCTCTCCTGAATCTCTACTTCCTCATCTGTAAAGTGGGGATAATAAATGGTAATAATATCCACATATGAGGATTGAATGAGTTAATACATGTAAAGTACTTAGACCAGTGTCCGGCACACAGTAACTGCTTCATAAATGATAGCTTTATTGCTATCAATATTACTATCACTGTCACTGTCATCATCACTAGTTGGCATGCAACAAGCAGTAGGCACATACAGAAGTACTCACAAGTCTCTTCTGCCTTGAGCCAGGAGAATGCGTTCAGACCAAACAGTCGCAGTAAACGGATGGGTGTGGGGTAGGTACACACACATTTACTGGGGGTTGCCTATTAGTTATAGGAAAAGCTGGGCACAAAACCCACCCCAGTGGGAACAGAGATAGGGAAGACCACCCGGGTCCCCCACATCCACCTTTGACCACGAGAATGGAGGTCTTCCTCTTCCTCTCCACAGCTGTCCCATGAGACCTGGGAGGCCCTGGCCTTGAGGGGAAGGGGGAGAAAAGGGGTATCCCAAGCTGCTCCCAAAAGACTGTCTGACAAGGGAGTCAGGAGGAAGGCATAGGGCAAGGCATCCTGTGCTGTTGATGGTAGCCAGGGTTTCCTGAGAGGGTAAATGGGATTTCAGACAGGAAGATTTAGGGGACACCTATGGTCAGGAGTGGGCCTTAGGGCTAGGGGAGGCAGATTAGGAGGGGAAGCGCCGGTGGCACTTCCTATAAAGGATCAAAGGCTTTTGGTGACATGCCTGGGAGGTTCTGGACAATCTCTAAACTTTTCCTTTGTTCATAGCAGTTCCTGCCAGACCCAACCTGTGTGTTAGGAAACTAAGACCCTGAGTCTCTGCTGGCTCTGAAAAGCAGAGATGTTGGCTGTCAGACAGCTGGCCACTGACTCAAGGTTCTGGGCAGTGGGACCGTCATGAAGCTTCAAGGCCCTGGGTGAAGCTGGGAGCGCCTGCGTGGCCAGAGATGTCTGGGGAATATTCTGGAGTTGATCTTCCAGGGGAAGCAGAACCAGCCCCAAGCCCAACCTGAGGCAGAGCACGCTATTCTAAAAGGTGTGGGCCCCTCACAGCTGGATTCATTAAACAGAATAGGTGGAGGTGCTGCCCCCCAGCTGTGGAGCCTTGAGTCCAGGGTACCCAAGCCCAGCTGTTCCCTGCTTCCTGGCCACTAGCCGCCCTCCTCCCACCAGGCCTGTCATCAGACCCATTGGCTCCCAAGTTCTGAAATGAACTCTGCTCCAAGTAATTACAGCTCTTCAAGTTTCCCGTCCTCTGTTTAAAGAATTCGTCCTCTCGCCCTCAATGCCCCATCAGCTCCCTAATTAGCAGCACGCAGCGCGATTACACATTCTCCGCAGCTCGCTGGGCCCGGCCCCCAAATGAGTGTTTGTGGACAGCTGGGAGCCCGCCCGCGGCTGCCGAGCCAGGAGTCAGGGCCCCGGAGTGTGAGCTGTCAGCTCCGTGATGGGGCTGGAGCTGGTCGCAGCCCCGCGGGCCTCCAGGAGGAAAGGCCTTGAAATATAAATGAAGATGAATATTCATATTTGGTTCAATAAGTGCCAACTATTAATATACATGTCTGTCGGGAAGAGGAGGCAGTGCGGAGCCAATTGTGCCGGGCATAATTGGGCTCCTAATTCACAATTAGCCTTGAGCTCCCAGCCTCTTTCCAGCCGGAACCTGGACTCAGAATCCCAGGAGGGGCAGGGCCGGCTATCGGGAAGGTCCTGAGACCCCTGTCCACTAGGAGAAGGCTGGGGAAAGAAGAGGAGGCCTGCAACCCCTTCCAGGAATCCCATGGGAAATGCAGCCTTTCCGGTGGACCCCCAGAATCACATTTGGGCCCTATATACAGCTCCTGAAAGCTGGGGGTCCCTATGTGGGGCCGTCAGCTCAGAAGAGCTCACACCCAGTCTGTGACCAGAGACCTTCACTAGGGAATGTCTGGAGTCCCACAGGAACTGAAGCCAGAAAATTGTAGGTACTCAGGAGAGCTGCCATACGGTCTAAAGTCTGGGTCCCAGGGCCCAGCCCGCCACCTCACAGAGGCTCCTGGTGTCAACCAGCTTCTCTTCCTACTTCTTGTTCAAAGAAGCCCCCGCTTTTTTCTCCAGACTCTGTCCACATGTGCTCCATTATGACACAGCTGCGACCAGGCCTTCTCCATCTCCTACTGCCCCTATAAATCACAGGCCGCCTGCAAGTGGCCACAGAGCCTTTGCTCTCTCCCGGGACAACAGGGAAGACCCACATTGGAAGATGTTAGGTTTTGGGACCTAGGAGTGTCAGCCTATGGGTGGGGCAGGCCCAAGCCCTGAGAATAAGCCAGCCCCTCCACCCACACATTTAGAAGCTTCCTAGACTCTCTGAGCCAATAACCCAGCCCTGCCTCTGCACATCGGTGGGAGGCGGGGGTGGGGGGGGGCCAGGAGGCCATTGACTCAACCTCGATCTGCTACAACTAGGGCCAGGGTCTGAGGTCTGCCCTCCAGCCCAGGTCCAACCTGTCAAGTTTTGATCAACTGCAGTGGTGATGGAAATAAGCACTCAAGATACAGCCCTGGATCTTGGAGGTACTGTTACAGGAAGGCTGGAGAGTGGAAAGTCAAAGTCCTCCAGGCACATTTTTGCCTGAGCAACCACCAGAAGCAGGCTTGAACAGTGAAGGGGAGGCCAGAGCTGTGACAAACCAGCTAGAAGGGGCTCCCGCTGGCCAAATCTAGGGCAATCTGAACATCTAAATAAATAATGATAGTAGCAGTTTATAACCCACTGAAGGAATAGGAAACCATGAATCCATGCTGACATAAGTGAATGAATTGCAAATTTAATGAGGGACGGGATATTTACATAGTCTCATAATACCTTCCCACATAGTTATTAATTACAAAAGAAAAAGAGTAATTTTACAGTGGAGAAGGCTGGCAGACACCACCTTCATCACATGGTCAAAGTGAACATCCATAATAGAACAAATCAAAACTGTGTCCACCTGATAGGCTGCACAGAAGGGGACCCTGTGGTCAAAGGCCTGCCCCAAATGCAGAGCCTGAATCTAACTCTGAAACATTCTACCAAATATCGGCCTGTAATCTTAAAAGTGGCAAGGTCAGGAAAGAGCAGGAACTATCCCCATATTGAAAGAAACATGACAACCAAATGAGACCCAGGATCCAGAAAGCTGGATCCTTTTGCTAGAAAGGATATTACTGGAGAGAGCACTGGGGAAACTGGAGTGGGTCTGAAGACTGGTCGCTGTAGGCCAGTGTTAATGTGCTGATTTTCCCGGCTGTGTAGAAGGAGGATGTATTGAAGGAAACACACACCAAAGCAACATCTGGAGTGATGTGGTATCCTGTAGGAACCGTATTTTCAAATAGCTCAGGGTAGAAAACTTATGCATACTGCACTTGTCACTTGTTATAAAGTTGAGATTGTTTCAAAGTAAACTTTAGTAGGGCAGTGAGAGGCCCCAAACTAGGAAAAACAGGAGCACAGATGCCCTGTCCTAAGGGAGGGGCTGGGTGATCCAGTAAGACTTGCTAAGTGGAGGCCTACGTGGACCCCATGCCCCTCACCCAGTCACCTATCTCCAGCCAGTAAGTGAGAGAAACAAGGATTTCTCTGGAGAGATCACACAGAGTCGCTCCTCTCCCCTCCATGTCCCCAGGGTGGGAGATGGCTGGCAGGCAGTCAGAGGGGTTCTTGAGTGGACAGGCCCTGTGTTCCCTGAGTTTGGGCGCAGGTGTCTGCTACCCTCCTGGAAAGTCTGAGGTCAGAGGCCTGCTGGAGCTGCTGATGCTGCGGAGAGAAGAACAACCAGCAGGCTGGGGTGATCTGCACCGGCAGAAGTTGGCTGGACAAAGGCAAGGACATTCCTAAGAGCAAAGTGTGGACATAGGGCTCCAGCTTTCTTGGAGGACGCCTCTACAAGGAGACTGCCTGGCAGCTCATGGTGAAGGTCATTGTGAATCCAGGGGGTGACTCCAAGAGAAAGGGCACATAGACAATGCCCATACATTAGTCCACGGTCTGCAGGTCAGAAGTCCGTCCAGCACAGGGTGATGGGTTCTCTTCCCAGGTAGAAGTGGAGGTGCCCACAGGCTGCCTTCTCTGGAGCTGGGGCTGTCCTTCCAGTTCATTCCCGCTATTGAGGTTGGAGGATCATTCCAAGGCCTTGGAGAACTAAGGTCCCTATTTCCTAGCTGTCTGTCAGCCGGGGTGGCTCCCAGCTTTGGGAAGCTGCCCATCACGTGGCCCCTCCAGCTTTAAGCTAGCCACAGTGCAGTGGGCACCTGGGAGCAGCCTCTGGGCTCCTTCTTCTCCTGTTTCAAGGCCTTCTGACTGCCTTTTCTATAGTTAACCACAGAAATGGTTATGCTTTCAAAGGACTCAGCTGACTGGTCTGGGCCTGCCTGGATAATCTCTGTATCTTAAGATCAGCTGATGTGACAAGACTTGAATTATGTCCACCAAACTCTTCACTGGAGTATCATTGAACAACTAGGGGTCAGGAATCTTGGGGGCCCATCTTTAGAAATCTGCTTCTCACAATAGGTGGATAATGTGAACTATCTCTTGAGAGAGGAAGTGGAAAGTTACTGAACCATCATCCATTTATCACAGTGTTCCTGGAAAACCTTCTGAAAACCTGCTCATCCCTCCAACAGACAATCTTCAGCAGTCCCTGGGCAGGGAAGCGCAGGCCAGTGTTCCATGCCAGTTCCTGAGAGATTCCTCACTGTCCTCTTCCTAGGGTGGCACCAGCAGGCCCAAGGGACCCTCCCGAGCTTCCCTCCTTTGGCTCCCTGTCCAGCCTCACTTGGGTGGTCACCCAGCCTGGGCTTTACCCCACAGTGAGCCTCTCCTAGCAGCTACATCCCAGCCCTGACCAGCCCTCCCTGCCTTCAGGTCTCCAGGAAGCTGAGGCCCAGCCCTTCACCCCAGTTCCTGCCCCCGATCCCGTTGTCCCTGACTCTCAACATGCCAGGGTCATCCTTCCATCCAGGCCTTTCATCACCCTGGTCTCTCCTTCCCCCTAAGCTTCAGGGCTCATCTTCTTTTATTCCTGCATCTAAATTTTCCCAGTTCCTCATTTATCCACTCTGCTCCTTCAGGAGGTCCTTTCAGACTTCGCCCCTTGAGCCCTGTCCTTTCTCTGCTCCAGGGCTGGGTGGAACTCCTCTGGAAGGTCTAGGACGGGCTAGCAACAATCCCTGGCTGGTTGCAACAGCACAGTGGTATGTAGGGGACATGCCATGGCTCGGGATGGATACCCCACCCCTGACACTGTTGGACATCCTAGTCTATATTAAGGGGACAGTGGGGCAGGTGCCGAAGGCCACATGATCCCATGCCCACCCTCACATGTGCCTGCGTGGGTCACTCTTCTCTCTCTTACACACTCAGGTGCCCACCCAGGATGGTTCAGTATCTGAGCAGCGTTATTGACCCAGGTGTGACATTGTTTTGGAACGGATCTGTCCCTCCCTGGGGTCTAGAAGCTGGACTCAGTTTGAATAGAGGGGGGCAGCTGGCTTCCTGAGCTCCAGCTCTCACCATTCTCTGGCCAGCAGAGGCTCAGGAAGGGAGGGCCGGGCCGAGCGGCTGAGGGGCTTTGAGAACAAGGTCATATCTTGGCAACTAAAAGCCAGTCAAGCTCCTTCCATCAACTTTTTAACTAGAAAAATAGTGTGCCCATTTCTCTGTAATACACCTCTGGGCTTTTTTATTATGACTTCATTTCCCCTTGTAATATTGGAACGTCTCTATAATTGTAAAAGTGTAATAGAATCTAATAGAATTTCATTTGGCACCCGGAATGCTCCGTGCCATGGCTGCTCATTCGGAGTGAAATAATGATGTCTAATGCCCACACACGGCTCCCCGTGACCTTATTCAATCTTGGGGCTGATCGGGAAATATATTGATTCAATTATACACTGATGACAAATGAACTCAAAGAAAGAGGAAAAAAAGGTCAGCATATATTTGAAAATGTAAATCTTAGCAATGTCTTTGGGGTTCGCCCAAAAAAAAAAAAAGCCATTTCAAAATGCCATTTGTGGCTAATAGTGTGGAGTTCCAGACTCCATTAGGGAGACGCGTCCAAGGCTAGAGAGGTATTAATGGGGTGTCACTTCTCTAGAGCTAGGATCAGGCCCAAATCCTCCCTGAGTGGCTCGTGCCCCCACGGCCTCTTCTCAGCAGCTGACTGACCTTTCTTCCTTCTTTTCTTTTTTCCATCCATTCATTTTTCCTCCCTCCATTCCTTCCTCCTTTTCCTCCTCTTCTCTCCTCCCTTCTTTCTCTCCTACCTTCCTGCAAGAGGGTAAGGAGACCTGTTGACTGGGCCAAGCTGGTGACCACACCTGGGCAGAATGAGGGCAGGGAGGGTTCTGGCAAGCCTGGGCTCCAGGGAGGAAGGGCTGCTATTTCTTCTCTTGCTTAGACAGGGCCAGCACAGCTAGCGGGGAGCAAGGTGGGCAGAGTTGAAGGGCAACACTCAGAAGCCAGGCCAGGAGGCTAAGGAGCAGCCAGAGAGAGGGGAGGACACCAGGAGGGCTGGACCACAGGAGCCAGGCGAGCAGAGAATTTGAAGATGGAAGAAAAGCCCAGCCATGGTCAAATCCTCTCACATTCTAGAAGAAGGAGCTACATAAACCCTAAGGCACTCATAGAATTTCTCCACTTAAAACAAATTATTTATTTATGAATAACTTACATATCAGTAAAGTACACAAACCTTAAGGGTACAGCTCAATGTTTTGTTTTGTTTTTTGTTTACAAATTTTTTCGTACCTGAAACTTCAGCTAAAACGTTGATCTAGAATATATTCCACACCCTGACATCCTTCCTCATGACCAGTTAGCACCCTGCCTCCACCCAGGTAACAAGTATTCTGGCTTTTGCCCTCACAGGTTAGTTTTCCCTGCTTTTGAACTTCAAATAAAAGGAATCATAAAGTATCTGGTTTCTTTTCTTAGCATTGCTTCGTGAGATTCATTCATGCTGTTGCGTGGTCTGGCAGTCCTCTCTTTGAATGGTGGTGAGGGATGTAAAAACGACGGAGCAGGCTGAAATCAGGAAGAGTAATCTTAATCATCAGTGGGGAAAACTATGACTGTTTTGTGCCCTTTAAAAGTTTTTTGTCAAAACATTGAAAACTCTCTTACTTTTGGTTATAAGTGTATGGGGAAATGGAAAAAACAGTAAAACTAATCCTCATTTAGTATGCTGCACTTTAAAACATCAAAGACATGAAGAATTAAATTGTTTTATTTCTTCATTAAAAAAAAAAACTTATCAAGAGCAGTTTTAACAGTGCTTGTCACGTCACTTACAATCTGGGCAAGCATCTTTTCTCGGCCAGTTGTCTGTCATACTATTTTCTAAGTTTGGATCAGCTTTCACCACTTTTTTTTCTGCTGTTTTCAATGTCGTGAGATATCTCTGAAAGTTCCTTTAGTATGAAGTCTCTTTTTGTGAGTGTCACTTTCTCTGGGGCATCTTCATCCTTTTTTTCATAACCTCATTTATGTCAGTAAGTTCACCTTCACTAAGTTCCTTTGCTGAATGTCTGGAGTCAGAGGGTGGCCATGTCAACATTCTCATAGTCGGTTATTTCTTCTACTACTGCATTTACTTTGATTTGAATTTTACTTCCAACATGATCATTTTTCATTTCTTTCCTGCATTTTTGTCTTTGTTAACCAATTCCTTCTTTCAATTAACAATATTTGTAAAATGTCACATGGCATTCTAACTTGGAGTTAAGAGGGCAACACAACTATGCACTTGGCAGTCTGTGTGTGACATAAATAGCAGATGACCAGTGTCAAATCACCAATATCCTTGGAAAGAGTAATATAATCATTTAATCATTGATCATGCTACATGTCTGTTATTTATGGGGCAACCTGTGAACTGAGAGCGAGGAGGAAAGTTTGCACTGTATGCCACTACTCTGTCCATAACATGCCAATAATACAGTGACTAGAATTTGAACCACTTTGTAGGTAGACTGACCATGGTAACTGAGCCACGTAAAGTGCAGAACCATGTAAAATGCAGGCTACCTGTATAAGTAATTTGTTCTTTATCATTGCTGCATATGACTCCATTGTATGAATATGCCACAGTTTCTTTTTCCTTACTTCTTTTAATGGGCATTGTGGTTGTTTCCAGTTTTGTTCTATTATGAACAAGGCTGTTATTAACATTCTTGTACCTGCTTTGGTCAACATATGCACTTATTTCTATTGGTTAAAGATTTCTCTACATGGGGCCAGGCACAGTGGCTCACCAGCACTTTGGGAAGTCAAGGCCAGAGGAATGCTTGAGGTCAGGAGTTTGAGACCAGCCTGAGCAAGAGCAAGACTCTGTACAAAAAGTAGAAAAATTAGCTGGCTGTGGTGGTGTGTGCTTGTAGTTCCAGCTACTTGGGAGGCTGAGGCAGAAGGATTTTGTGAGGCCAGGAATTTGAGGTTGCAGTGACCTGTGCTGATGCTGATGCACTCTAGCTAGAGCAACAGAGTGAGAGATCCAGTCTCAAAAAAAAAAGGAAAAAAAGAAAAAGAAGGAAGGAAAGAAGGAAGGAAGGAAGGAAGGAAGGAAGGAAGGAAGGAAGGAAGGAAGGAAAGAGAGAGAGAAAGGAAAGAAAGAAAAGAAAGAACCCAATTTTAGTCCAAGACTGGGGAAAGGGGAGCGGAAGAGGAAGGAAGAGCGGAGGATAGGTGGAGGGAGGGTAATTGGTGGGACCACATCTACGACACATCTTACAAGGGTACATATGAAATTTACTAAATGTAGAATATAAATGTCTTTGTTTTTGTTTGTTTGGTTGGTTTTTGGCCAGGGCTAGGTTTGAACCTGCCACCTCTGGCATATGGCGCCGGCGCCCTAATCCCTTGAGCCACAAGCACCGCCCAGAATATAAACGTCTTAACACAATAACTAAGAAAATGCTGTGAAGGCTATGTTAACCAGTTCGATGAAAATATTTCAAATTGTATATAAAACCAGCACATTGTACCCCATGATTGCATTAATGTACACAGCTATGATTTAATAAAAAAAAATGGAAGGAAGAAAGAAAGGAAAGAAAGAAATTCACCACTTGGGTTCACCAATCATTTTATGTGACCCCAGGCAACCTCTACTTTCACAGAACTGGAGGCAACTAAGCCACATCTGTAAACAGGCATCTCAGGGTCACAACTGGACTGAGATGGGACGAAGGGCCGACAGGGATCGCCTGGTTTGGTCCTTCCCCTCCTCCAGACCCATTTTACAGATGTGACCCAGCGGGACTGGCCTGCGGTCACACAGAGAATTAGACCTGCCTGTGCTGCCCTCAGGTGAAGCTCCTCCCCAGCTGGGGGGATGGAGTTGCCTTATTCTGGGATTGCCAGGGTTCTCCCTCTTTTTCCCCAAGGGCAAGTACCTCTGCCCCACCTACATGAAGGCTGGGGCCAAATTGAGTTTGAGGGGCCAGGAGGCTGATTGGGACCTCTCCTCCCCATGATACCCCAGAAGCTTTCAGCAAAACTCTCCTCAGCCCTGCTGCCCCATTTAATTCTCATAATTAGCTGACAGCTCATTAGCAGCTCATTAGAAAGCCTGGAAATGCAATGACAGTAACAAATTCAGTGCAGCCAGGCGGTCTGGGGGTGTCCCCAGGGGCCTGACCCAGGCTGGGCTTCTGGGGGGCTGCTGGGAATGAGCTCAGCCTCTGTGCCTGTGTCAGAGTCCTCAGAGTTTGAGTCTCATTCCTTGGATCCATTAAAACATCTCCCAATCACCACCCTGCTTACTACCACTTCCCAATATAGCTCCCAGCTGCAGGGCGCTCAGATACCCTCCCTAGGACCAGATAGAAGGAAGAAGCTGGCTCCAGTTTAGGAAGGGGAAATCTGAGGCTTCTAGTAGGAGGCCCAGAGAGCCCAGACTCTGCCAATGGACGGACACCAGGCCACATTTGCAAGGCCCACGTGTGTCCCTTCCAACCCACTGAGTTCTGGAGCCCAGGCTCTGAAACCCCTTATCTGTCCCACCAGCTCTGGCATTAGCCTCTCCTTGTGTCTGACAGTAACATTGTGGCTCCATTTATTCAATAGCCACCAGGCAAGTTCTGGGGCAAGTCTGAGGAAGCTGCAAAGGTCAGTCAGACAATGTGCACAGGCAGAGGGCTCCTGGCACAGTGGAAAGGGAGCGAGTAAACAGTCTGTCACGGGACAGGGCAGGGTGGAGTAGACACTGCCAAAGCATCAGAAGAGGGACCTGGCTAGGCCCAGGCTGGGGCCTGTCAGGAGGCTTCTTGGAGGAGGCAGCGTCTTGGGGCAGACACAAGAGTTTGCTGATCTGTCTGCTCCTGCACTGCCTCTGCTCCCGTCCTCCTCCCTGCCTCTATGCCCATCCTCCCTGCAGCCTGGTCCTCACCTTCTTACAGCCAACCCCTCCCAACCCCACTCGCACTTTATGGTCTCGGTACCACCAAACGTTCAAGGACAGAGGACAGCAACTGGAGTGCAGCCAGCCCTGGAGACAGAGTCTGGGGGGCAAGTAAGGACAGAGCAAATTTTGCAGAAGAAACAAGGCAGAGAGAGCCTGAGCCAGAGGGGACAGGAGGGCCTCCAGAGACAGCTGACTGGGGCGAGTGGCTTATCTGCCCCAATTCCACTTCCCCCTCTGAACTCTGGGAGGAACCCTGCAGGGTGGGGCCTTACCATAGTCTGCACGAAGGAATAGGGGCTCCAAAGATCAGGGCTTGGCAAGGGAGGGCTGGACCCCAATCCTGAGCTCCCTCTTCCACCTCCGGGTGGCCATACATCTGCCACAGGGATCGATGAGAAGTCATTATCATTGCCACATGTTAATGACACCAATTAATTCCCCATCTGTGGGTCCGATGCAGCCTTCAGTGCTGAAGGTTAAAGGGAGGGGACTGGCTCAGGGTGACAGTAGGCTGGGTTGTGTGGCTTACTGAGGCCTTGCATTTGGAACTGTACAGTGCATGTGTGTGCCTGTGGGAGGGCGCTTTTGCATTCATTATTCTTGCATTGCCTTGTGTATAGAGAAGGTGCTCATCCTTTACTGGTACATGCCACGTGTGCACACAGGTGTGCATTGTGTGCATACAAAGTGTTTATGTGTTTGTACAAAGTATGAATTGTGTATATATGTATACACGAAGTTCTCTGTGCATTGTGCTTCCTGTGTATGTGTACAAAATGTGTATATATAAATTGTGTTTCTCTATTACATTTGTACACAGTGTACAAATGTAATTAATTGTATATTGTACACAGTACACAGAACACAGGGGTACTATGTGTGTGCAAAGGTTGTGTGTGTGAGTCCTATGCTGGTGAACACTGAGGACACAAAGTATTTACACCTCCTGTATCCATGCAGATCGTGTGTGGGCATATGGACGTGTGGGCACATTGTACAGTGTGCAACGATGTGTCAAAGCCCGTGTTCACCAGCACGTTTGTGTACTGACTGCGCAGTGTGAGATGGGGGCCCACAGGCTCCTCCTTGCTTCTTTAAGGACTGAGGTTCCGCCCTTGAGCCCAGGACTCTAAGGGTAGGTCTTCTTGCACTGTGACGTGGACCTGGTGCAGCCTGCCCTCCACTGGGCCTTGAAGACTGAGTAGGAGCTCACCAAGCAGGTGAAGAGGTAGAGGGGGGGAAGGGGCTTCCAGACTAAAGATACTGCTCTCGCAAAATTATTGCTCTAAGTGTGTTATGCACACCCATATCATCTTCCAGCAACCCCATGAAGTGGATACCATTATTATTGCCATTTCATAGATGCGAAAAATGGGTTATAGAGATGTTCAGTAGCTTGCCCAAAGACATGTAGCATGAACATGGTACAATCAGGATTGGAACAGACATACACCCGCACTCACCATTCACACACACACAATGAAATGCTCAGTGGCACATGTATACAGATGTCCCCATCTATCCAGAGTGACCTACGCCACAGCTCTCACTCAGCCCTACTTTCTTATGAGTGGGGGGACTGGGAGAGGGCGGACAGTGAGCATGAGACGAAGGGGGACTGGAGGGAGGTTCCTGGTGGGAGGTCTCCATCTCTTAATCCTGCCCCTGCAGCCAAGAAGCAGCGGGCAGGGTCCTCCCTACCCACTACACCCAAATAAAAAGACCCACTTTGGAGACTTCAGCTCAGCCTCCTTTTTTCCATCAGTTATGGGGGAAGAATGTTGTCCACCCTTCCACGAAGAGCCTATGGGAAGGACTCTCTGGGAAATGGGCTATATTAACCCCACACGCAGCCGCTTATATCCCCAGTCTGACAGCCACTGGCCAAAAAAGAGAAACCCCAAAGCTGTGGCCTCAAATGATGCTGCCTCTTGCTCAAGGAGGCTCCCTGAGGGTCAAACTGTCCTTGGCCTATGCTCCCAAGGTCATGCTGTGCCCCAGCTGCCCCTCACCCCAGCAGGCCCAGGATGGGCAGCCTGCCCGGCCCGCCAGCGCCAGAACACTCCGCTCACAGCCTCTCCCCTGGGCTCCGTTTCTTCTTAATTAACAGAAAGCCATTGTGAATACTAAAGGAGAAATTAGCACATGTCAGTCATTTCCGGGTGTTTATAGATTTCTCAATCCATCTTTAATTAACCCCTCCAGTTCTGAAGCCCTTCCTGAGTGGCCAGGTTCCTGCCTCCCCTTGGACAGAAGTCTGACCCCTGCCCTCAAGGAGCCGCAGTCTAGCTGATCTAGTTTCCCTACTCCAGAGGGGCCTCCTATTTATCTCGGGATCAGACAACACTTACCACAGCCCCCAAGGGGGACCCCTGCCACCCCAAGATCAGGCAGTCAGATAAAGTCATGAAATATACATGCCATTTCACGTTCAATTCCACATCCAGGAATTTATGGAAAGGAGCTCATCACACAAACGAGTGCATGTAGAAGAATATCCTTCAAAGAGCTGTTTTTCACAGCAAAAGTCACAAACAGTCTATATCTATCAGGATGGGCGTGCCTGTTATGGAACAAAAGCCCTGCTGGGCAGCCACCAAATAACAGTGCCATAATCTGTATTTGTTGATATGAGAATATGTCCTTTGTACACTGTTTTGGCAAAACCGTAGGTACTAAAGTGTTTTTACAACATGACATTTACATGAAATTATATTCATTAACAGAGAAAAAAGGCTCAAGAGATGGAACAATGAATGTCTTGAAATCACCAAAATATTTATTATCTCGCAGTAGAGAAGTCTCAGGTGTTTTGTGTTTTGTTTTGTTTTGTTTTTGCAGTTTTTGGCCGGGGCTGGGTTTGAACCTGCCACCTCCGGTATATGGGGCCGGTGCCCTACTCCTTTGAGCCACAGGCACCGCCCTCAGGCGTTTTTTTTTAAACTTCCTTTTTGCATTGTTCTATGGTGTCTGGCTTTATACTCTACGTATGTGCATTTACTTATTTATAATCCAACAGTCCAGTGTGCTGTGCTGAAGGGTGGCCTGGGAGGCTTTGGGAGGGGCTGACAGACTTCAGACCTAAGGGGCAGGAGGGACTCTCCAGAGGGTGAGGAGGCTGAGGGGTCCTGCTGATGAGGCAGCTTCTTCTCTGGCACAGAGGGCAAGGGTCTGTGCAGGCAGGGGAGGGTGGAGCAGGGCCTGGGCAGCGAGGAGCAGTTACTGGCCCCTCTTCCTCTTTGCCTCTTCCGTGTACAGCCAGGGTGGCTTGTGTGTGGAGGGAGGGCCGGGGCTGGGACTCAGGGCCTGGGCTCTCTTCCTTTTGACCTCCGTTTCTCAATTTGTCAGAATCTAAACTCCCAGTGCTTGGGAACTTGGGAGAGGCCCAGCCCCAGGGCCTGTGTAGCTGTGGGCACACTCTGGACCATGGGGACCAGTCATCCTTGCTCCCAGGGCCTGAGATTCTGGGGGCCCTGAGTCACTGAAGGGACCAGTCCAAGGAGTTCTGTGGCAACCAGCACCCCCAGGGCTGGGTCACTTTGTTCCTGCCCTCTTCACTGAGAACTCAGAGCCCTGAGAGAGACTTCTGTTCTGAGTTTAAGAACAGCCCCCTCCAGGACTCCAATTGAGGCAGGAGGGACCCTTCCTGAGCCTGGGGACCACTTGCCCTTGAGGGCTAGCTTGTCACTGGTTTGAGAGGCCTGGAGCAGAGCTGAGGAGGAGCAGGGAAAAGGCTGATTCAGGCCGGGGTGTCAAAACCTAAGACTTTATAGACTCCCCACTCCATTCCCCATGCAGGGCTGCCGGGGAGAAGAACAGGGCAGCACTGGCCCCAAACGCTCCATTCCTAAGGCTGTAGGTGCAGGGACCAGACATCTCCGAGTGGAGGATCACAGGGGCAAAGGCAACATCTTCACTTTAAAGTCAAAAAGCCAATTTCTGAAGTTTAAGACAGAAGAGATGAGGTGGCTTATGTGAAAAACAGGAAGATAGAGAAAGACCCAGAAACCTCAGGCAAGGGCAATGTGCCCACAGACCCCCAGTGCAGTGCTTGAGACATGGCCAGGGGGGTGGTTGCTGGCTGCAGCGTCAAGGGTCATGTTTGGAGAGGGACCTTGACAAACCGGGTGGTCCAGAATGGAATGAGCAGGAACCATAAAGTAGGACAAGGGGTGGAGAGAGCCGGGGAGGGCGTTGGGGCTGTATGCCCTGAAACGAAGCCAGGACGGCTGATCTTGGCAGGTCTTAGAGGGCTGTCAGGGGCAGAAGAGGGACTGGGGGGAGTACAGTGGGTTAAATAGCATTAACGCCCAAAATTCTTGTCGTCTTGGGGCCTCAGAATATGGGTCTTTGCAGATATAACTATTTATAGTTCTATAAATATAGTTCCAGAAGATGAAATCATTCTGGATCTAGTGTGGGCCCTAAATCCAACACACAGAGTCCTTTGTGAACGTTGTCAGAATCAAAATGGAGTCATCTGTATCAAACCCTAACAAAAAATAAATGAATAAGACAGGAGGCTGAGAAGGGAAGGCCTTTATGCACACATGCCTTTGGTAAGAACTATCTCAGACACTCCGCGAAGGGCTCTTACACACACATACCTGTAACAAGAACTTTCACCGCGGACTTCTCCAACTGCAGTTTGCTGCACGAGTCACAGACATGGCCAGCTGGATATAAAGATACTTGCGGAGTGGCGCCCTTAGCTTAGTGGGCAGGGCGATGGCCACATATACCGAGGCTGGAGGTTCAAACCCAGCCCAGGCCAGCCAAAACAACAATGACAACTGCAACAAAACAATAGCCAGGCGTGTGGCCGGTGCCTGTAGTCCTAGCTACTTAGGAGGCTGAGGCAAGAGAATCGCTTGAGCCCTAGAGTTGGAGGTCGCTGTGAACCGTGATGCCACAGCACTCTACCCAGGGTGACAGCTATGAGATTCTTTCTCAAAATAAATAAATGAATAAATAAATAAATAGATAAATAACAAAGATACCTGCCTGACACACTGTCTCCACTCATGAACTGGTGTTAGCTCCCATGATGAGGCCCTTTAGCCAATGTTTTCTTTGTCTCAAGACAAATTATGTGCACTTTCCCCCTCTGCCTTCAAAGGCTTCCCTTTGCCTCAACCTCTCTGGATATGCCTGTGGTCCCTGTAGCTAGCATACCCTAAATTTGCAAATCCCTTGTGCGTTCCCAAATAAACTCAATACTTTTGGAGATTCTGTTTGTTATTTAGGCTGACGCCTCATAAGAAGGGGAGAGGACACAGAGGCATAGAGAGCAAGGTCATTTGAAGACAGAGGCAGAGTTTGGAGTTACACCGCCATCAGCCAAGGAACTCCAGGAGCCACCAGAAGGGGGAGGAAGCGGGGAAGGACCCTGCCCTCCAGGCATCAGACACAGCATGGCTCTGCAAACACCTTGATTTAGATTTCTTGCTTCCTGAACTGTGAGGGAGTAAATTCCCGTTGTTTAAAGCCTCTGAGTTTGTAGTCATTTGTCACGCAGCCCTAGGAAACAAATTCAAGGAGAAAGCATGGGAGGAAGATTTCAGACCTGCAAGAAATCTTTTCTAATAGGTGAATCACATGGTTCCAGAGCTCAAGGCCTTGCAAGTGGTAACGAGCTCCCTGTTGCTGTTAAGGGTTCAAGCTGAGTTCTGTGAACACTGATCAGGCAGTGGAGGTGGAAAGTAGGGAGCTTCAGGCAACCCATGTGGGCCTTAGACCAAGATCCTGTTTCCGCATGGACCCCTGCCAGGCCCCAGGCCTGAGATGGGCCAGCCAGGGGTGGTGGAAATTGCTGCATACTTAGAAGCCTCACTGCACTTGGGCCCATTGTGAACACCAGCACCCCAGGCTATCAGGAAAACTCTCACAACCCCAGCTTCCCACTTAGAAGCCAGTGGAAATGTAGAAGCCATGAGAGGGAACTGGGAACAGTGTGCCTTTGGTGTCCGTGGTCTAGGACAAGGCCTGCTCTCCACAGAGCCCACCATGCAGCCTGGCTTCTGGGCAACCCCGGGGGGCCTGGTTGAAGGGCAGCTGGTGTTGCATTCCTGGCCACTTCTCCCTCAGGCTGACTTGGACAGGAGCGCCACCTGCCTGAGTGTCCTGACTGGTGGAGTCGCCCACTGCAGTCTTTAAGACAATGACTGAGGGCCAAGAGCATGTCTTTCTGCAAACTGAGTTTGTGTCTAGCCCTGGTTGCTGCAGAAAGTATGGGGGTGAGGCTGAGGGCATGGCGGCCCAGCCAGAGCCCTGCCCCCACCCCTTCAGGGGCTCTGGGACCCTGGCCAGGCACTCTGGGGAGCCCTGCTCAGCTCTCAGTATGTAAAGGGCTGTCATGGAGGTACCAAGGCAGGGTTCATCAGCTTGGGAGAAAGGCCCTGTGGAACAAGGTGGGTGGGTTTATACAGCAAGTGCTTTGGGCAGCTGTGGAGTCCTGACCCCTCCCTGCTGTGCACCTTCAGGGCAGACTCAGATCTGGGGGTGCTAGCAACTGCTGACCTTGGCTGACCTCTCACACATCAGGGCCCTCAGCTGGGATGACTGGGCTCAGTGCCATGTAGCCTCTTGTCCTCCAAGAAGCTGGTCTAGGCTTGTTCTCCTGACAAAAGTGGGGAGCAAGATAGAAAAAGGTGGCTTGTGAGGCTTCTGGAAGTTTAAGCTCAGAAGTGGCATGAGTCCCCTGCATGGCACTCCATTGGCCAAAGCAAGCCAAGAGGCCAGTCTGGGCTCAAGGGCTGGGGAACAGACTCCAGCTCCTGATGGGGCCTACAAAGTCACACTGCTAGTGATGTGGAGATCGCATGGAGAGAGAATGCTGCCCAGGTGATTGTGATGAGACACATCGTCCTATCCCCCTACCTAAGAATCCCGGGTTAAAGGCAGGAGCCAGTACCTGGGAGGTGGCTTCAGCTGACAGAAGTGGATGGGGTGCTAGTGAGCGGGCTGGGCTGGGTCCAGGCATAGCTGGAAGAATATGACGGAAGAGAAATAAAAAATGGGCAGGAGGTGGCCTCCACATGGAGCCCAGGATGGTCTTAGCTCAGAAGGCTATACCCATCCTCAGAAGCATCACCAGGTGACACTGACTCTACTGCCTCTGGGACAGACCAGGCTATAGGTGGACCCTCTTCACAGGGGGGCTGATCTCAGTGACTCACAGGAGGCTCAGGCTGCAGGCTGAGGGGCCTAGCATCCCTAGAGGACCTGGAAGAGCATGACTAACAGTGAGCTGCAAAAATCTCAGCTGGTGACCTCCTTGGGCACCTCCTGGAATTCTTGCCTTTGAACCGTGGTTCTGCAAGAGAGGATTGTGGCTGCAGTGTCAAGGGCTTTGAAGTCCAAGTGTGTAGGGCCCTTCCTGGGCTCTAAGGCACAGCCACATGCAATTCCTGATCTTCCTTATTTTCCTTCACCTCAGGCCACTTTATAACACCCAATTATGTGAGTCTCCCAGCTCTCAGGGGAGGTCCCTGCTGCCTCTAAATCCAGTTACCCAGCTCTGGGAGTCCAGAGCTCTGGTTTCATGGCTCTAAGTTGCCCAGGCTGACTTCTGGTACTGCTGTCTGTCTCTGAGCTCCCACCACCTCTTACCTTCTCTTGGGCCCCCCTGAGCTCACGGGGAGCCAATCAGAGCACAGATTGTCTCCCTGTGCCTCACTCCCAAGACCCTTGAACTCAGGCACTTTGTGAATCGGGATGTTGGGAGACTGTAGAGGTAGGAGCTTGTCTTTGCCTGCTTGAGCTGCATAACAAAATATAGGTGGCTTAAACAACAGAAATTAATTTTCTTACAGTTCTAGAGGCTGAGAAGTCTAAGATCAAAGTCTCACAGGGTTCATTATCTAGTGAAGACTCTTTTCCTGGCTTGCAGATGACCACCTTCTCATTATGTCCTATGTGATAGAGAAAGAGAGAGCAAGTGCATGTGTGAGGGAGAGATCATACAAGTGTACCAGAGGGCTCTTCTTATAGGGACACTAACCCTATTGTATCAGGGCCCCACCCTTATGACTCATTTAATCACCATGAAGGCCCTAACTCCAGATATAGTCACATTGGGGGTTAGGGCTTTAACACATGAATTGGGGACAGGGGATAAACATTAAGTCCTTAACAGAGATGTTTTTGCAGAAAGGTCACATGGCCAATGGAGGGTTTCAACAATCACACTGTCCTTTTCTTTCTTTCTTTCCCAGAGCAGTGGACACATGCTCCCCATCCTACTTGTCCCCCAACAGCTCCACTCAGATTCAGGCCTATTGGCCGCCTCGTCTTCTAGCTGAAGGACCCGTCAAAGGCTATTTTGCAGGCAAGTCTGGTTCCCTTCCTATGAGGAATTTTAACAAATAACATTTCCTCCAACATGTAACATAGACTAAATTTATTAATGTGTTTCCAGAGGATTCTGATACCAAGACCTCTTAAAAAGTCTGGCAGCACTAATGTTGCAGAGCTCCCACAGCAATGCACATTTGCAGAGTGTGAAGAGATGCCATTCTAAGTGGTTGTGGTTTTAATTAGCTGCTATTCTTGCTTTTTAACTACAGACTGCTATTAATTTAACTTCATCATTAGCCATTTAGTTACTCAATGGTTAACTCTACAACATGTAGTGACATTTATTTGCAAAACAGAGTTTCCAATGTATAGCTTTCCTACAGCTAGCATTTGAGGTAGGTGTTCATGTTGGTTCAAATGTGAAACATTCACATCCCAGGGCTACCTCCCAGGGATACATTACTCACCACTTCTCTCCCCCATTGCTTTACACGGAGGGACTCATCCGGGGCTGTGCTCTTGGCATTGGTGTTGCTTACATGACTAGTCACACATGATCAAGGTAAAGGTAATAGAACTACTGGATGATTTTTAAGTTCACAGAGAATTGTTTTAAGTATTTTAGCTAATGATCCTTAATAGCATATAGATAGTTTACTCATGCTGCCAGCAGCGAATTGTCTACAACCCACTTATTTGTAAATTCTTCTTCTTTAGAAAATGGATGCAGACAGAGAGCTTTGGGGTTCAGGGGTCCTGGTCAGGAGAGTTGAGAACATAGCCTATTCCCCAGGCAGCTGGGCTACTTAGATTTCCAGACTTCCACAGGACAAATTTGTTCCCAAATTTGTTCCTCCTTCCTTCCTGAGCCATGGAATATTCCAAAGAGCCTCTAGGGGAATGAGCAGGTCAGAGCTATGGTTCCCACTCAGCGACAGCCAGCAGAGCAGGCAGGGGTCTTGGAAACAGGGATCTTGGCTAAGCCTTGGGAACCGGGGTCCTGCCTAGGAGGGAGCAGAGGTGAATGTGACTTAAGCTGTGCCTATGCACGTCACGTGGGCAGGCTCCACTCTGCCCCCGCAGATGTCGCACATATGTGTGTTCACATGTGCATGTTGGGGAGGATGGGTGGTGAGTGCCCAGAACCTTCAGCCCCAGCTAGGAGAAGGCAGAAGCCTGAGACAGAGTTTGGCTCTCTGGGCTCTCCCTCCTGTCCCACCCGTGCGCTTCCTTCATCAGCTCTGATCTCTGCAAGCAGAGAAGCATCTGTAATAAAACCTTGTCCCGCAGTCTTTGATTCTGCATTTCTTTTAAATAAGTGAAATCGCATCTTCCTGCTGCCACATGTTGGCTCCAGTCATCCCTAGTGCAGCCTGAAACCTGAAGTTCCCAACAGTCTGACCGGGCAGCAAAGGCTCCTTGGTGGCGCCTGCCCCAGCCACCTGACTTTGGAAGCAGAATCTGAAGCTGTTTTCCTGGTGTCAGTTCTCTGCTCCTTGGTGTCCTATATCCATTAATCAAATCCAGTAACTAGACTATGCCCCTGTGCACTTTGTAAAATCCTCCACTCTCCTTCAACTGTGCCACAGCCAAAGCAAAAACTGTAATAGAAGCTGGAGATGGTGTCCGCATTAACCCCATAGTGTCAGGGGTGAAGTTGTTGTCCTTTTGCCCAGGGCGGGGCCATTGCAGACCCCTCAATCTCTAGGCTGGTCTCTAACTAATCCCACCTTACAAACTGGCCTGTTCCAATACACCTCATTTGAAATCCCCTGCCTTCCAAAGGCAGTGATGGAACCTCTCTGTGACCCATAAGGGGCTTTCCAAAAAATCCAAGTTGGCTAAGTGCCCCTGGCCTGCCCCCTCCCCCTTCACAGTGTCTGAGGGTGAGGGCTCCTGCTGGTGACCTTTGGAGAATGGAGATAGGACAGCTGCTGGGGTGTGGGCGCCTGCCATGACCCCCAAGGAAGCATCCAGAATGCCTGGGGACCACCTAGCACCCAGTGTCCGCTTCCAACTGACATCTGCCTGGCTCTGCTCCAGTCAGTACCAAGCAGCCAGAAGACCCCTTTCCCTGGGCCTTGCTGCGCAGTGAGGGGTTGGCTACATCTTACCTTTGCCCCTGCACTGATGCTTTTCATTATTTCTTCATGGGCTATGTGTTTTGAAACATTTTGTCACCCAAAACTTTAGGTAGGAGTGTGGCTGGAGCCATTTCATCATATACAGATATGCTTTTCCCATTATGTTCCTTGACATTTGGAAATAGCCTGCAAATCTCTTTACTTTGCTGCAGGCCAGGATCATCTGGGCAGCTCTCCACACCCAGGAGTGGGGCTGGTGAAGGCCTCTGGGATCTCTGAGGGGCCCTGCACCACCCACAGCCACCTGCAACCACTGCACACCATGCCCTTCCCACACGACTCCTGCCTGGCTCCCAGCCCCACCTCCCACATCACATGCACCCAGCACTCCCTCACCACCCACATCTACTCCACTCCGCAAGGCCAGGCCATGGAAGGGGTCACCCTATGATAAGGAACCTGAGAGGACCTAAGGGCCCGGGCTGCTGTGCCATGCCCCGTCTGGGTGGACACCTGGGATTTGGGCCTGGCTTTCATTACCTTGGACACATTGCATCTTGTTGGGCAACAGAACAGGCCCTGGCTCTCCAGAAGCTGCAGAGCAGGGGGGAAGCAGAGGCCCTGGGAATGAAAGTGAGGCGCGAAGACATCAGAAGGTGCACATCTGAGCCTCTGCTCCAGGGCAGAGCCACAGGTGGCTGAGGGCAAGTGTGAGCAGTCCTGGGAATTCTCAGAGATGTTTAGGAGAGAGACGCCCAGAATCTTCCCTGAAAAAGACCCAGATTCCTGCTAGTAACATGGAGAGAGCTCAGAGCCAGGTAATTCAGGCATAGATGTTAGTGTGCTCCTGGGGAGGTGTGGGGATGCCTGGATTATACAGAGACAGACGACATGACACCCGCACCGGTCCTGATTGGAAGGCCTGGGACAGACCAGTCCGAGGTTGCCGAACCTCTGCTCGTCCAGCAGTAGCTGAACCACTAATGCGTTCTCTGGCAAGCAGGCCTGTAATTTGGTTTATGCCTTCTTCCCTGTCCGTATATTTCAGTGGATAATTACAAAGACAGACATTTAAGGAAAATGAGTGTCTTTCTGGGTAATCTGACAGCTCCGTGACTTGGACCCGACCAAGCACGTCCACTCGACACTCTCCGTTGTTCCCCGGGGGCCTGGCACTGTGAAAGGGCTCTTTAGTGGTCACAAAGAGTCCACCATAAGGACATGGATGAGAAAATAACTGTGCTTCAGGGATGCGTTGTCATTAATGCCTGTCCTAGTAAACTCAAACCAGATTGCCCATGAAGCCCTGTTAACAGGCACACAATGGGCCACAGTGACAGAGGCATGGTGTGACAGACACACTTGGAGGCTTGTTTCAGTGTGGGAAAAGACCTAGAGGAAGTTGGATGAAGGGCCTAGAAACATATCACCGAGGAGAAGTCCAAGAGAAGCGGGATGTTTGGGGGGGCACAGGCTGTGCTGGGGGGTCTCCTTCAAACATATGGCAGCAGGAGCCACTTCTAAATAGCCCAGAAGGGCCGGTGAGCAGCAGTTGTCGCTGACATGAAGAGTTTTCTATATATTATGCAACCATAAAAAAGGTAGAGACGTTACCTCTTTTATGTTTACCTGGATGGAACTGGAACATATTCTTCTTAGTAAAGTATCTCAAGAATGGAAGAAAAAGTATCCAATGTACTCAGTACTATTATGAAACCAACATATAAACACCCACACTTTCATACGAAAGATAAAACACAACTATAGACCAGAATGAAGGGGGAAGAGGAGGGGGAGGGGAGGAGAGGAGGTAGGCCAGGTGGAGAGAGGGTAATTGGTGGGCCCTCACCTATTGTGCATATTGCAAGGGTACATGTCAAATCTATTAAGAATAGAGTATAAATGTCTTAACACAACAATTAAGTAAGTGAGGTGAAGGCTATGTTAACCGGTTCGATGTAAGATTCCAAATTGTATATAAAATCAGCACATTGTGCCCCATAAATGCATTAACATACACAGTTATGATTTAATAAAAAAAAAAAGTTAAGAGTAAAAAGCAAACATGAGTAAAAAAAGAATAAAAAAAATCTTAAGAAAATTTAAAAAAATAAAAGAATTTTTCTAGCTAGCACTTTGTGTGTTTCCAGAATGGAATTCATTTGCCTGGGGAGAGGGAGGGCACCCCCAGGAGGCTGACTGTCAGGTGTGGGAGTGCCCTGGCTGTGGACCCCTGTGCTGGGGAGGTTGGGCAGAGGGAACAGTCCAGGGCAGTCTATGATTCTATAAATTTGGGTTTCAGGGAAGTATCTGGTCCAACTGCTTTCTGATTTATTACTGATGGGAGGATGTGGAGTCATGATTTAGCTACCAAGGGCTTGTTACCCATTACTATTCAGTTTCAGTTAATCAAATCAGAAGGGGGTCTGGCCATGTCTCCCAGGACTATTTCCCCAAATAGCATTTCACATCATTCCTGTTCATTCTAATCCTTGTTTTTGCCAAAGTATGGTCACTGCCTACTCCTTGAGTGAGGGAGACAGAGTTGCCACGTGGACCAACGTGGTGCCTTGATAGCAGGGTTTCCCTGGGGTCCTGAGTTCCGTGATCCCTATCAGGCATCCAGAAGCCCCAGCGAACAATTTCACTATGAAATCATCTCTCTTCGTGACTCCAACCCACCCCAACCTCTTTTCTCTCCATCCACCCTGATCCACTCCAACTTTTAAATCTGTCTCAAGTAGCCATCTCCACAGAGCACTCTGATTGGCATCTCAAGCCCAATAGGAACAAGTAGGACTCTTCCCTCTACTGCCGACCCCAGCGTAGCCTTCTCCAGTAATTGAAACCACCATCAGTTTGGTTACTGAAGCCAAAGTCAATCTCAGCCCCCTCGCCTCACTTTTCTTCACGTGTCATATCAAATCCATCATTGGATCCTATCCATTCTATCTCTGAAACATATTTTACATCCACCTTTTTATCTCCACCTTCTCTACCACCATCTTATTCAACAGCCTCTCACCACCCTCCCTGCCTGTCCTTTTGCTCCACTTTGGGTCATTCACTACACAGAAGGCAGAGTGATCCTTTAAACCAGTGGTTCTCAACCTTCCTAATGCCACGACCCTTTAATACAGTTCCTCATGTTGTGGTGACCCCCAACCACAAAATTATTTTCGTTGCTACTTCATAACTGTAATTTTGCTACTGTTATGAATCGTAATGTAAGTATCTGATATGCAGGGTGTATTTAGGCGACCCCTGTGAAAGGGTTGTTAGACCCCCAAAGGGGTCGCGACCCACAGGTTGAGAACCGCTGCTTTAAACACAGAGTTAGATGTCATGCCCCACCTGAAACTGGCCAATGACTTCCCAATGCATCTAGAATAAATGGGCTTCCTCCTGTGGCCCCAAGCCCCCGAAGGGCCCGGGCCCTCTTTCTCCCCTCTCCATCATCTTCCTCAGAAAGGCTGTCCAAGAGGGTTATTGCTCTGTCATCCTCTATTATGGCACTCTCTAAAGTTCCTTCCTAGCTTGGATCACAATATATAATTATTTTACATTTTTGTATAGATTGCCATAATCCACTCTCACATCTCCAAGACCACAGGCTCCATGAGTCGGGCAATGACCTTGACTGTCTTTCACATCATTTTATGTCCAGTGCCTATCAGTGGCTGGCACAGGGTAGACAGTAACTGTTTCTTGAATGAACGACGGAGTCTGAACCCATTTCTACTTGATGACCACTCCCAGTGCAGCTCTGTGTCCTTTATTCTGGTGCCACAGGTTCTGATGCTGGTCACCTTGGAGGAAGAAGATTTTGGTAGTGGCCAGATTATTGTCCCCTCCAAGCAATCAGAACGTACTGTAGGTAAGGCACTCCTGCCAAGACTTCACGTGGGCTGTGGTGCACGGTCAGGGGCAGGTACAAAACGTCACTGAGCAGAAGCTTGGTACGAAACTTAAATATCTGAATGGTCAAGGCCTCATGACTAAGTTCTGTTCTGATAGGGACAAGGGAGTGAGCCAATAACAAATAACTGCTTCCAGAAGAAAAACAATTTTTGAAAAAAAAGTACCCATTTGAACGGGGAGCTTCCCCACTAAAAGCCTTTCTTCCACAGTTCCTTGTTTTCTCATGAGACCAAGTAGCAGGCAGCCGAATGAGAGCTGGGCAACCCAGGCAAAGTGGTGTCATCCTTGACTGCTGGCTTCATCCCAAGGCAGACATCTCCTCCGTCCTGTACCACGGAATGGGCCTGAGCCTACAGAACCCTGACTGCTCCCTGAACCAGGGTGTGTGAGTACACCAGGGAAAGAACATCAGTGGGCCTTATGTGATCCCAGAGCAGAGAGCAATGGCAAAGCTAGAGGAATGTAAGAAAGGGAGGTGGAGAACTGCTCCGGCAGCTGACTTCTGAACTCCCCTGCTCAGCTGCACAGCTCCCCATGCTACCTGATAAAGAAATATGGGAAATCAAAACATTACAGTGATTTCTAACCCCCAATTGCCCTGGGATGGGAATTACACTTTGCTCCTGGTAAGCATCAATCTATCATCTGCACAGAAAGGACTGTCCATGTGAATTCTCTCTTTGGTCAAAACATATTCAAAGGCTTCTAAACACTGCTGCAGACGAGGAGAAGTTAAAGCATTGAGGATTTATTTTTACCATGCAGAGTCCTTCAGAATGCAGCTTTCTCTGATGTAGTGTGGTTGGTCTTACCCAAATTTGTCAACATGCAAAATAATCCCACTCCCTTCTGAAACCTCAAGCCCCAAACTCTCCAAAATTACCACTCTAGGTTCTGGCTGGGAGATAGAGGTGTTCCTGAGCCACTTGGCCTTTTGAAATTCTGGGATCAAACTTCATAGTTGAGCCTACACAGCAGGGAAGCAAAACTAGAAGTGCTTTGAGAGGCATGAGCCAGGGAGCTGGGTTCCACTCTTGGTTCTGCTACTTCTTAGCTGTGTGACATTGGGCAAATTTCTTAATCTCTCTGTGCCTTGATTTATTCCTCTGTAGGGATAATATTAGCAAAGCCTCATAGGTTTTTATAAGGATTAAAAGAATTGATACATGTAAAGTGCTTAGAATGGTGTTTGGCATGTGGTGAGTGCTCTGTAAAAATGTTGCTATTATTCTGTCATGATGCTGAAAAGGGTCATGAGACCTAATTAAAGAACAGAGATCCCATCTTTTACAGTTCAAAGTTCAGCTTACCAGGGGATTTTGATTCCAGCAAACTCACTGTAAACCTGTGCTCGAACCAGGACATGTTGGTTGCCAGCATGGCTTCCTCCTGGGGTCAGGAGTGTCTCGGTTGCTTTCCATCTCCCATTCGCCCCCCAACCACCTCACTGTTGGTCAGACAGGGAATGCTGACTCCTTGTCCCAATGCAGTTGTTCCTGGGGATAGAGTGGCCTTCTGTGCTGATGAGGAGAGGGTTTCCTAAACAGTAACTTGGTTTCAGGATCTTGCCTTCCAAGAGGTTTCAGTTACCCAAGGGCGGGACACTCATGTGACCTTTGAGTTAATGCCATGCATAGGGTCTGTGGAATGTGGTTAGAAGAGGGCCCACCAGGAGTCTGGACTGGTCTGTGGCCCTGTCCTGTGGGCCAGGCCAGGAACCGCCGCATGTTTTGGGAAGGAGGTCCTCTGAGGTCTTCACCTTGTGTTCACAGGTCTCTGAGATTGCAGTGGTGACACTGCGGTGACCCTATTAATCCTCCCAGTGGGCAGTGGCGGGAACCCACTCCTCTGAGGGCTGCTTCAGATAATTCAGGGATATGTGGAAAACTGACACAGCGAGAAGAGAGTCGAGTTGATTATACGCAGGACTGAGGACGGCAGCCACAAAAAAATGCAAGGCAGCCACTGAATACAGCCTCCCTTTGAAGAACAAAGGCAAAGAAAATTGGCTCACCAATGAGAATTAAGTGATAACAATGTACTGAACAGAAATCAAAATCAGCTCTCAGCAAGCTCACTCAGAAAAATACAGGATCCTGAAGAGTAAAACTGAACTATGTGAGACCTTTGAATAGTGAAAATTTTATTGTAAAATGCCTTTATAAAGTGCTCATAGTGCTTGTAGAGATGAGGTGAAGGCGAGCCTGGGCAGCCATCTTGCCTTCAGGTTCCCCGAGCCTCCTGCCCACACTCCCAGTGCCCCCGCCACCCCTGCCAGGTGTCTTCCCCAGCAGTGAGGTCCTCCCAGCTGTTACACTCGAAGTTGCTTTCTTTAGACTCCTAAACCTTGTGAGTCTAGACAATTTCAGATTCAGGGGGGCAATACTAGATTCACCTTGCTTTGCCTAGGTCCCAACCCCCGGTTCCCCTCCCGGTAGCATCAGTTTCCCAGGAAGAACTCAGGTGGGCCTGCTGCGCTTCACTTTATTGTACTTTGGTAGGAATGTGGCAACCAATTGCCCTGAGGAAAACAAGGCAGAACTTACAAGGGAAGGGTCTGAATCACTTTGTGTCTCACTAGAAGAAGGACACACACTCTCACAGGGACCTTGAGGGTCTAATGAAGAGACTATAAAGGCACCGAGAAGGTCCCAGGAAACCCACAAAGGAAGACATAATACACAAGGATAATAGGCTGGTCTTGTCTGCTGGGGGAGGGAACACTGCCATGGCAGGAGCTGAGGCCCACAGGAGGAGAAGGCAGCAACTGCTGTGCAGGCTGGCACCGCAGGACAGGGAATCCAGTCTGGACCTCACTCTTCCCGTCCAATCTCCCATCAGTGTATCCATTGGCAGAATCTCAACACATCCGGAAGCCAAGGGAGCCTAATAATGTTGTCCCTGAAAATCAGCCTCTCCGAGCATAGAGGGCTGAGTAGGCAAAGTGGGTCTGGAGGGGCAGATGGAGAATACCCAGCCAGGGTCATTTCCCAGAGGCCACAGCTCCTTGGTCTCTGGCCAAGTGAAGCCATTACAGGACACAACTTTCCTGGCCAATTTCAAAGCTCTGCTTACTGCTGGGAATGCATGTTTGAACAAAGCCTTTATTCTCTGTTCCAACAGCAGGGCTGGAATTTAAAAAGCTTCATTTTCAAGACTGGCTGCTTTTGATCTGTCTAACCTGGAACTTACATTTTGGAGTCAAATAGAATTATTTAAACAAAGCATTTCAGTGATAAGCATGAAATGCTTTTTTAATTAATTATTTATTTTTTATTTTTGTCTTCCCCAACACCAGACAACATTTCCACTAAAAATATAAGGACTGTTCTGTGGCCAACTCTTCAGATCACAGCCCTTCTCTGCTTCCACGTCCCTGGGTCTTTACTTCCTCAGCTTGCGTCTTTATCTGGCTTTGCTTGTGCACAGGCCAGGATAGGAGCCTAATTTCACCTCTGACCAGCCTGAAGCAGCCCCTCCCTCCTCTGACTCCTGGTTGGGTTTAGCAGAACGACATGCTATCATCCAATTCTCTTTATAAATTATACTGTTTTCATTTTTCTCCACACACCCCCATCCTGTTTTCTTTTCTTCTCTGATGTAAGCCCTTCTCTGACACCATCTTCTATTCTTCTCAGCTAAACTTGTCCCCAGCTCCAAGCCTGTATCATATTATATCATCTCTTTTATCATATTCTGCCTGCCTTGCCTTATCTGTTATTCAAGTCAGAGTGCTCATAACTATTTGCATTCCTTGGAAATAATACATCCTCTGTCCTATCCTAGACAAAGTCTGTCCCTCCAAGTCATAGCAAAACCCAGCTCACCAAGCCACAGAGCACAGGTGTCAGAATGACTATTATTGATGCTTGGAGTTGGCCTATTGGTCGTTGAAAGTTAATCTGAAATAGAAGAGCTACTTTTTTTCACAGTCATGAAAGCAAATGGAGACAGTAAGGTCATGTATACCCAGAGATTAAAGAGGTACATCAGTTGGAAAACAAAGCTTGGCCTTGTCCAAGTATGTTCCATATAAATAATAACAAATAAAAATAATATGGAAATCATATTCGGAGAGAGTGACCTAAATTCCTATCACAATGATTCTATACTAGTAAAATGAAGGTCTAGAAAAGGAGTGGTAATAAAATGAAGCTTATGGTAGGAAGGACAGTTAGCCTTGCTTGGTGTTGGGTGAGAAAAGGTTCAAGTCACACTAAAATGTTATAAAATGACTTTACTTTTCAGTTAGTGGTTAGCTTTGGACCTTTGTTCAAACTTAGTGAGCAGAATCACTAATTTTTACGGTCAAGAGAAATGTGGATAGTACTGCATTTAACAACAAAATCTTCTAATCCCAAAAGACAACATCGCTATAAAAGTAAATACAGGGAATATTTCATTTTCAAGCTCAGAGAATAGGTAGAAGCAGAGCCGCTGTCTTGGTTGGCTTCTCTGCACGCAAGCGGCGGTCACTAGGCAACTCCATTAAGCACTAGGTCCCTGCTCTTCCCGCCCGAGACGACAGAAATGCAGCTCTCACCTCTGCTTCCGAGATTGCTACTAAGGAAGGGAAGTCTCCACTTGCCTCATGAGGCAAGGAGTCTCATTGGGGGAACAGAACACACTCTTTAAGGACTGGCTCACTAAACCCTGAGAGAATGCTTCAAGCTCAGAATATGGCTTATGGGCTCCTGATAGGACTGGATATAATAATGAAGAAGAAAGACCTTGAAGAAGCTATGTCAACTCCAGTGTAAAATAAAATACAATTTACACTAAATACGTTTTGGACAGCAGGTTCCCTAAAGAAAGCATATTACAGGTACTAAAAAAATACTGGGAGAACCACTTAGCCAGGGATTACATAAGCCAGTGTTACTCTGACCCATTCAGAACCCTAAGTGTCTTCTAGATACACTGCAAGAAGCACATGTGCCATCACTTTAGCCACTGAGTGGATTTGAATGCAACTAGTAAGTGCTTAGCTGGCAGAAGTGGGCCATTTTGGAGCCCTAAACTGACAATTCCACAGGGCGGTTGGAAGGAAACTAGGTTACTACTTGATAAAAGTAAAAGCAATTGTGAAGTATTTATTTAAAGTTTGCTTGTGAAGCCGAGAGAAGCATCTATTCACCCAGTCTGACTTTGAATGGCAGGTGGAAAGGAGATCCCTCTAATGCTAACAGTCACGATGTATTTTCCTCTGTACCGGCCTCATGACCTTCCCCACGGAAGTGTGCCTAGCGCTGCAGCAGACGACCGTGCTAACTTGCATAAAGACTTAGAGGGCCTTATTATATTCACCTCTTGTTAATATAAAAATTAGTGTGCATGGGTAACATCTGTCTTTTATTGATTTAATCAATACATTGGGAATTTAGCATCAAGATAATGGCAATCAGTTACAAAATCTCCTATTTTTATGCTGAAAATAAGTAGTTTTAAACAATCTATAGCAAACTAAAATCACAAGAACACATCTGAATGACTGAAGCACTTCCGTGTAATGCCTATGGCAAGTTTATTAGTCATTTTCTAACAAAGTCTTCTAGTGCAAAGTGCACATAATTATTTGGAACCTCCATTACCATATCTGGTCTCTTGTTTTCCCCTGTAAACAACTGTGCCTAAATATAAGAATGTGAAGTGAAACTGAGCAAGTATGCCCACAGCCTTGCATTAAGGGCATCTGCCCCCCTAAACAACCCTCACATACATCTTGAGTTGATTTCAGCTGCTGCCAATGCCAAGTCTATGGGTGGGTGTCCTTTAACATGCAGGTTAGACTGCTTTGGAGATGACTAGCTTCAATTTTAACCTGATGCAAACACACAGCAGGGCTCAGAGGAGGTAGAAGCCTGCTAGCTCAGCAGAGTGCTGTCCTCTTCCCTTCCTCTCCCCTCATTTTAGTGCTAACAAGAGCAGCTTTGTTTCTGTACTGCCCAGCACTGGAGGAAATTTTAGGGTTGCTTTTTGGTTCTAGACAAGGCTGTGGATTTAGCAGTGTATTTGGCTACTGTTCCTTGGCCTGAAGTCACAGGGGTTTTCTCTGTTTCTCCCTTGAGTTCAACCGGAAGGCCTCTGCTAGATGGGCTACTTGAACAGCACATGTCAACATTGTCCACTAATGCCTTCTTCCTGGTCGTAGGAAAATTTTCAGAAGTGGACTGCAAACAAAAGAAAAGTCCTGGATTAATTTTCCGACACAAAATAACACACATCAGTTCAAAAGAAGCAAGGAACTACAAAGTTACCCCACATTTGCAAGTTGAAGCTCTTGCTAGATATGAGATATTTAAGTCACATTGTAAAATTATTATTAAATGTCAAAAAACACAACCCTCCTGTGGCTCAGTGAGTAGGGCGCTGGCCCCATATACCAAGGGTGGTGGGTTCAAACCCAGCCCTGGCCAAACTGCACCAAAAAATAGCCGGGTGTTGTGGCAGGCGCCTGTAGTCCCAGCTACTCGGGAGGCTGAGGCAAGAGAATTGCCTAAGCCCAAGAGCTGGAGGTTGCTATGAGCTGTGACTACACGGCACTCAACCGAGGGCGATAGAGTAAGACTCTGTATCTACAAAAAAAAAAAAAAACCAAAACACAACCCTCCTTTTGCACCTTTAAGCAAACTGAATTGTTTAGTGTTTGGTGTGGAGCAGGCTGTACAGGCCCAATTTCAAAACCTCTGCCCTGCAAAATGAAAGTAAACATTTATATAGGGAAGTCCACTTGGACATACTTGTACTCATCATTTCATCCTTCCCGATTTCTGCACAAGCTTGACACATGTACGGTTACCCTGAAAAGTACATTGTGATTATTCTTTCCAAGCGGGGCACAGAGGTGCTAGACATGGCCCACACCCACATTCTCTCATTTTCCCGTATTAACTTCTGACACTGGCTACTAATTTCAGTCACACCACTTGGGTAGGTCTGTAGACCTCTTCAAGTCTCAATTCTTCACTGTTAAAAATGGGAGAAAATAGTTATTTCCATGTTTACTACAAGAATGTATTTAAAGAGTGGCCATGAAAGCTCTTCATGGGCTTTAAAGAATGAAATAAGCAGACAGGATTTTAATAGCCACTTGCATTTCTTGGGTCGCCTCACTCTACAATAGAGGAAGAAGTGGTCTCAAATCCTCTATCTCGGGGAGAGCAGAGTCCATTTTGACCTTAGGCCCATTTTAAAAGTTATCACTTTAAATCAATGATTTTCAACCAGTGTGCATGGCACACTGGTGTGCTGTGAAAGGATCTTAGGTGGGCCTTGAAAATGGCTAAAGATCACTAATTAAATTGTTTTCAAAAGAAGTTCAAAACTCAGTAAGGATATTCTTTTTTTGTTTTTTAGCTCTTGTTTCAGATCAACATAATTTAAGTGAGCTGTGGAAGTTTATAGTTAAGGTTCAAGGTGTGCCATGAGATTTTAAGAAAGGTTGAAAAACACTACTTTAAATTAAATGAAGCTAAGCATAGAGTTCTAAAAGAGCAGAAAATGTCACAGGCTATCTACCAAGGACAGGGCCAAGACAAAGGATAGAGATGCAGGAAGCTCTCACTTACACAGAACCACCTCGGAAAGGACTCACACATTTAACACTTGGGTAAACTGAGTAAACTGAAAGTTGCAGTAGCTTTGGGTTAACAATCAGGTTAACAATTTTTAAAGAATGTGAAAAGATTACATGTAACACAAATGAATCTGATGTTTCTCTGATTATTCAGGCTCTTGTGATGCCATGGCCACATTTTATACCCAGTAGCAGGCACTTAGTGTATATTTACCCAATGAATATATGACTGCCCAGAGCTGCAGCAAAACTTTGGGTCATTTACACTTTTTTCTATCTGTATTTCAAGAAAGAAAAAATCTACCTGACATTTGCCTTTTGCAGACAGCCCTTAAATGTGTGCCTCCTCAGAACATCATTATGTCTGGCTTTGTAACATGTACAATAATTCTTCAGCAGGTAATATTTAAAAATTATTTTGAACCTTGAAAAATTAATATGTATAAAAGTTGAATTGTAAAAAGGTTATTTTCTTCAGTCCCCCCTCCCTACAAGGAATCTTCTGGGTTGCTTCTCTGCGTATTATTTTAAGAAGTGGAAAATATTTAAAATTCTCTAGTATTCATTAATATAGGCTGTATTCTCTTATCAAAACTCCTTATGTTCTGCAGTAAGCAGAGGATGCAACACCTCTGATGTTCTAATATCTGGTTGAGGACAAGTTACTTTGCTTAGCATAGTTTTGGCCTCTAAGATACATAATCTATTTTGAAATTCTCAATTCACAAAATTTAATTAGCTTTGCATACAAATCCTATTAAAAGGTGAACCTAAGTGTAACCCTCTCTCTTTTGACATTTCTCCTTGGGTTGCGAGTTATCATCCAAGCAATTAAGGAAATGTTTTTTGACACGTCCATAACTAATATTCTACAGAATGGGAACAGAGACTCAGTCACTTTCTTTTTACTGTGCTCACATTCATATCTAGCTTAATGTTTCTATTCTTTCTCACTGTCCCATTTGTTAATGTACTCAAGTCATTAAACTTAGAAGTTACAGTAGCCAGTAAGAAATACTCAGAAATGGTCTCTGTGGACAGTAGTTCTGTGGATTTTTCCCCCCAAAACTCTATAGGCTCTGGTATTTTCTTCTTGGATACAATACCTGAAGATCATTATCAGAATTTCTTTTTTTTGAGACAGAGCCTCAAGCTGTTACCCTGGATAGAGTGCTGTGGCATCACAGCTCACAGCAACCTCCCATTCCTGGGCTCAAGCGAATCTCTTGCCTCCGCCTCCCAAGTCCCTGGGACTACAGGCGCCCGCCACAACACCCGGCCTTTTTTTGGTTGCAGCCGTCATTGTTGTTTGGCAGGCCCGGGCTGGATTCGAACCTGCCAGCTCAGGGATACGTGGCTGACGCCTTAGCCTGTTGAGCCATAGGCACCGAGCCATTATCAGAATTTCTTGACAAAGTGGAAGGAAAAAGAAAACTAAACCAAAGTGTTTAGTTGCTTTGATGTAGAAACATGATTTTTTCTATTTCATTCTATAGCAAGATGAGAAAATTATATTCCTTAGCCATACTTATACATAATTTTAGTTATTTCTTAAATAGGTAGTATATACTCATAATTTAACATACACAATGTTCAAAATTTCCTCCTTGCACCCTAGTTAACTCAACTCTGCCCTATCAAAGACAACCAATATTGTAAATTTATAGTATCCGGTTCCAGAGAGATCTTACATGTCTTCAAGTAAATATTAGGTGGAATCAAATGATAATGGACCAACTGTCATTTCCATTGGCTGCAGGTCAACATCAGTCTAATAATGGCAATTTCATACAGTTTGGTTTATCTCATCTATCAACATGCTTTGCTTTCTTTCCCTTTTTAAATATAAATGGTAGCCAACTGGAAAAAAAAACTTTTATACCTTGATTTTTTCAAATAGTGATTACCTTGAAGATCATTCTATGTCAATTCATAAAACGTCCTATTCTTCCTTCTGGTTGTGTAGTATTCTCTTGTTTAGACGTACTATAATTTACTAGGCAGTCCCTTTACAATGAACATTTGGGGTTTTTTCCAGTCTTTTGTTAGTACAAATAGCATTGCTGTCAATAGTTTTGAGTTTATGTCATTTTGCATATGTGTAAGTATATATATAGGATATATATTTTAGAAATGGACTTCCTGGGTCAAATAGTATACAAATTAGTAATTTTGAGCATCACCATATTGCCTTCCATTGCAGCTTTACTAATTTATACTCTCACCAGCAGCACATAAAAGTGCCTGTTTTCAGATTTCTTTGTCAATTTGGTGTTTTGGTTCTCTTTTTTGGTTTTGTTTTTTAGGGACAGGGTCTCTCTCTATACCCAGGATGGGGTGCAGCTCTATCATAGCTCACTACCTCAAATTCCTGGGCTCAAGCAATTCTTTTGCCCCAGCTTCCTAAGTAGCTGGGGTTACCAATGTGCAACACCATACTTGGCTAATTTTTTATTTTTTCATTTTTTGCAGAGACAGGGTCTCTGTTGTCTAGACTAGTCTCAAACTCTTGGCCTCAAGCACTATTCCTGCCTTGGCCTCCCAATGTGCTGATTTTACAGGTGTGAACCACTGCTTCCAGCCTCAATTTGGTTTAAATAGCCCAAAACTGGCTACACTGAAACAAATCATAATATTGTTCCTTCACTTCCTGGTAATGTCAATGCAGATCCACTTACCTTTATGCAAATGTTTACTGCAAATGCTTTAAGCTTCTATGTATATGGGTTTACCTTGTAAAATACTGTGTGTGTATGTGTATCTTACCATTTCTCTTAACTATCTGCTAAGCATTAGGTTTAGGATTCCATTGTTTAGGAAGCAGAATCTTAATAGTTTTTCTAAGGCATTTCAGAGTCCCCTCTTAAATATCCCCCCATTGAAACTATTCCCTGATAGAACAAGGATGCAGAATGGCCACCGTGGTACTCTCAGGCCATGTAGTTTTCTTCACAAAGAGCCAAGCCTCTCTTCTCCTTGTAAAATAAATGGCCAAGGCAAATTCCAGCTTCCAGGCTTTATCTAGGAACATGAACAAATCTTAATTTTTCAGGGATTTCTTTTGCTAGGTTATAGATCATCTAAGTTTTGGGTGTCTCCTCTTCTTCTCTCATAGCTCGTAGGATTCCTCAGGGATGTATGCTGTCACTGATGCAATTTTAGGGTTTTGTAAGTAATAGAACAGAGAAATGAAAAATGAAATTGCCAAGGCTATAAGATCTTCCAGGTCATGAAAAGCAAATAGAAGACGATGAGCTCCCATAAGATTGTATAAAGGGGGAGAAAGATGACAGAGGAATTTCAATATTCAGTTGTGGGAGCAAGATTCTAAATTATCATTATAAGACTGTCAGTTATCCATTTATCAGTGCAATAGAAGACCTAAAAATCACTGTAGACTCTTCTTTGAAGATAAAGATACTGGTCTAATGTACCATTGTACAATAGTCAAGAAAATCTGGCTATCATCAGAAAGCATCTTAGAAATCAAAGAAAAAATGTTCTATCCTTATATAAAATTGTGATTGAGTTCAAACCTGAAACATCGCAAACAGCCTGAACAGATATAAAGGGACCAGAGAATGTTTACAGACAGGCTACTAATATGATGAAGGGGTGGAGGTTTCTTATAAGAGAGATCTTCAATCTCAAAAGATAAAGAATAAGAGGATATATATTCAAAATCTATCAAATGAAGAAGGGGAAGATTTCAGCACTGTGGAGCCAGATGGCATCGCTGAATGCTGCAGTCAGTCAGGATGGTTAGTTACACCAGGGGCTGTCCCAAGCAGCATTTCAATTGTTCTTCATCTTTGACAAATTCGTACCATTTGGGACAGCTAAAGAATAGCCAGTTCTTCTGGAGGCAGAATGATGGAAAAGATGACCTTACAAGGTTCCCTTCAGTTTCACCTTTTGGCAATTCAGTACCCTTGGCCTGATTTCTCCAGCTCATATTATTAATGTTGAAAAGGGGGCTCCATATGTGCAAGGGAAGATATGTAACAAGAAAACTAGGCTAAATATACATATTTCATTATTCACTGACATAGCTTTAACCTGATGAACTTATCTGGTGATAATGGATGCAAAACCTGTAAGCTCCAGGCATATCCCTGCAAGTTAATACCAGTGCATGATTACTAGAAACTGTTACCATTTCTCTGAATTTTGAGTAAAATACATGCTATTTAAGTAAAGTGGTTTATCACCATAGCAACCATTTCTAGAGTCACACATTCAAATTATAGGCCTGCACAAGGTCCAAATGACAAAATTCTGATACAAGTTTTATGCTATAGTTGTGTGTACTGGTCACTTACCCTCTTTCACATTCCTTTGGATTTCAGAAGAAAAAAGAAGGGAACAAAGAGCAAAGGGAAAGAAGAAAAATCAACTTCCAAATATACAGACTTCTTTTATAAGATTGCTCATATAAAGATCTAGGTCTTGAATTGAGTCAATAAAAATAAAATCTAATTTGCAAGTTAGAAAGATCGAAATATCATTTCTAGGTTCTCTATAGTTGTTTTCAACAACTTACAGCTATCTAATCTTCAATAAACCAAACAAGAGCGTTCACTGGGGGAAAGACTTCCTATTCAATAAATGGTGCTGAGAGAATTGGATATCCATATGTAAAAGATTGAAACTGGATGCGCACCTTTCTCCACTCAAAAAAATT
>CAUYRH010007408.1:0-18133 GCA_963574655.1 Perodicticus potto
TGCTGAGCCAACAGACATACTGTTACCTGACAATGTGAACGTTACCTTTTTTGTATTATTATTATTATTGCTCAATATTTCGTTGGAGCAATCATCTGATTTCTTTTCTGAATGTATTTATCTTCATTCATTCTTTACAAAGTTTTTGTTTCTAGTCCTTATCTTAAACATTGTTATTAAATTTTAGGCCTTTTTAATTCTGTGAAGGCAAAAAATAGAAACCTAATAAACACATGTATATGTTAAAACAAAAAAATTTACTAAGTTAGCAAGACACAAATACGTGTGTTGTTTAGACCTAACTACTATGTAAATAAGACGATTTGGTATTTCTTTGGCTCCAAGGGCATCAAGAAAAACTTACTAACCCCCTAAGAGTAGGGTGAAGTAAGCAAGTTCGGGAACCTTTGGTTCTGGGTATGGAATGCCAACAGGTTGTAACTAAACTTAGTGAAAGATTAACTGATTACTTTGGCTTATGTTATGATCGAAAGGCCGTCAGAGTTGTGTAAGAGCCAATATACTTGATATACAAAAGTCCTCCCACCTTTTCAAAGAGCAATCTGCACCCCTCATCATCCCTTAACTGAAATCTAGCTCTGGCTTACTGAGTCTAGTTACTCTGCAGCTCTCTCTAGGGGAAAATCTTCCTCTGTCCTGGCGTGGGCTTCCTCAATGTCATCTTTCTTTTTCCATACTTAGGAAAAACACTTAATATTCTCGTGATAAAGTCAAAACTTTTAAATTCACACCAGTCATGGTAACAATATACACCTGTCAGTGGCAACATTATTTATATTATACAGAAATTTTCCAAAATATTTTCGTAGCTATTAATTCCAAATACAGTGTTTCACTGTCTAATTTGAAGGCCCATTGAGTCAGTCATTGTGATCTGGTTGTAACAAGTCAAAGAGGCAACAGCTTTCAGTAGACAAAACGCAAGATTCTCAATGAAGAACAAGTAGTTTTGTGTCATTTTCTGTAACCATGTAACCTTAGGAAAAGTCCCTAGAACTCCTGAATCCTGGTCTCTTCAACCATTAAAAAGGGTAATTTTTATGACATATAACTACAAGTTGAGCATCTTATAGATAAAATGCTTGGGACCAGAAGTGTTTTGGATGTCATATTTGGGACGATTTGCATTATACCAATTGAGCAGCCCTAATCCAAAAATCCAAAATCAGAAATGCTCCAGTGAACATTTCCTCTGAGTATCATTGCTAACACTCTCAAAGTTTCAGATTCTGGAGTATGTCATATTTCAAACCTTCAAATTAAGGATGCTCAACCTGTACAGGTTTACGGATGTTCAAATGAAATTACACTTATTAAAGCTATTCATGACATGCTTCTTGTTACACAAACAACATAATGGGTACTTCATTCTCTCAAATATTTATACAAAAGACACTGTGCCAGTTCATGGAAACAGAGCAGTCAGACAGAAAATCTCCCTTCTCATGAAACACGAGATTCTGATGAAGGAAATAATTATTAATCTCAGTTCCCTTCCATTAAAATGACAATAAAATTGTTTTTGAAGATTAGTTAGTACATAATGATGAAAAAATTGTAGTCAACAGAATGAAAGATGATCACTAAATTTTGGAATATAAAAAGCATATGGACAATTGCTGATTCAGCAGAACTGAGATTATTTTGGTGGGGGGGGGCATTAAAATCTGTTTTCCAACCAAACATGGGGAAAAAATTATTCTAAGGAATTGGAGAGGCAGCTTATTAGGAAGTATCAGAAGGCCCTGAAGACAAGGGGAGAGGACAGGGAAAAGCTGAAGGAACAGTGAGAAGCCTATACAGGAAGAGATACTTCCTCGGCCAGGCCATTACCCCATCCCCATGGAAATGGCTCATTCTCTGCAAAGGTTGAACCGAAGACATGCCTGACTCTGACACACCAGTAACAGTCCAGTCTCCTTTCCTCATGTGGATCTCACAACATTAAAATTTAAAAAGTACAATAAATAATCCTTGTATTTTCGTATTTATTAGACTTCCTATATATGGTAAATATTATAATGGTTCCTGTCCTCCAAAAAGCTGTCAAAGAAAAAGATTTACTGTGTTCAAGGTTTATACAAAGAGGAAATAAAAAAAAAAGGAAATTATTTTCAAAGACTAAATGATTATCCTGCCAGGGATGCTTTAAGCAATAAATAGAGATAATTCATTACAATTTTGGGGGGCGGCCCCTGTGGCTCAGTGAGTAGGGTGCCGGCCCCCTATATCGAGGGTAGAGGGTTCAAACCTGGCCCCAGCCAAACTGCAACAAAAAAATAGCCGGGGGTTGTAGTCCTAGTTACTCGGGAGGCTGAGGCAGGAGAACTGCCTAAGCCCAGGAGTTGGCGGTTGCTGTGAGCTGTGATGCTACAGCACTCTACCAAGGGCAACAAAGTGAGACTCTGTCTCAAACTAAACAAAACAAAAAAATTTTAGGTAGTACACAAATAATTTCACAAATCTTATTCCTTAGTCAATAATGAAAAATTTTTTAGATATCCTATATTTATTAAATATTAAATAGGCATTTTGCAGAAATGGTGGTAGTATGTGAACATCTAAACTTTTCAGGCATAATAGTGCAGAGATAATTACTAAATTGAGTGGTAAAAGTAAGACTAGATAAACTATAATTTCTTCAAACTGCAAGGAGTCCTTCAAATGTGATTCTAGAAACTTTTTGTAATTCATACATTTTAGGAAGCAATTTTTAAAAATTATATTGATATAATATAGGTTGGCCAAATACATGCTTTTTCAGGGACATTTTCCCAAAACATTAAGTAAAATTAATTCTTTGAGCTATGAGAATTTAAAGTTCTAAAAACAGTGTAACAGACTAAAGAAACAAAGCACTTAAATAAAACAGAAAAGGGGATAACTAGCAGTTACACTGATACAAACTATCATTTCTTGTGCTTCTTCTATGTTGTTAGGCAGAGTTAGACATTCAAAAAAGATAGACTTTACACAAACCCCCTTTTACAGATTAAAAATCTAAGACTCAAAAGTTAAGTCATTTACTTATGATTCCAGTCATGGGGAACACAAAGGGGGAAGAGGAAAAAAGTATAACTTAAGGGGAAAAAATCCTTTGATAACCAAGTATCACAATTAAATGTTCAATATATTTCCTATCATCCCTAACCTAAACATCCTTATCACATCCATAAAGGAAATAAAAACTAAAGACTGGTCAATAACACAGATCTGGTACGTGTAATATTGCAAGGAGGTAACCATGAATTTGATAGGACATATTCCTCATGTTCACCTTATCCTGGCTGAGGTCTTAAATTACATTGCTGGTTTAGTCAATGAAGAATCATAGCAAAAAGAATATTCTGTGCTTCCTTTTTGTTTTTGAGACTGGGTCTTGCTCTTGTCGTAAGAGCTGGAGTGCAGAGGCATCATCATAGCTCACTGCAGCCTCAAACTCCTGGGTTCAAGTGATCCTCTTGCCTCAGCCTCCCAAGTAGCTGGGACTACAGGTATGTGCCACCATGCCCGGCCAGTACTTCTATTCTGTATATTTTGTAAAGCCAGAGTCTCTCTCTTGCCCAGGCTAGTCTCAAACTCATGGCCCTACACGATCCTCCCCGTACGGCCTCCCAAAATGCTAAGAGCACAGGTGAGCTACTGCGCCTAGCCCTACAACTTCTTTAATGGATACATTTCCATTTTTCAATTAAACAAAGTCAGAAGTTATTGAGCAACCTAACCACCAAAAAAAATCACAAAAAATTTGACTAAATCCTTGACACTGCAATGACTTGCATCCTTAAAAGTCAAAGAACATTTAGCAATTAAACTTAAATTCTTTTATTTTCAGAAATCCTCCTACACTTGCATTACACAGAATCATAAAAAGCAGTAATTTTGTCAAACTAAAGGGAGACTCAACTATTCATGCTTTTAAAATGTGCTTTTAATTTCCCTGACTACTAAAGCCTATAATAATGTCACTTGGAAAACAGAAGGCTGACTGAGCATCTGAGGGTAAAAAGGAATGTTTTCACAGGCGCAGCTGGTAAACACCACTGGCTCTAGTTGAACATTCTTCCTTAACTGGAGGCCAATCACAATTTAACTTTTAAAATCTCCTTATTACATAGAGCAAAGGAAGGCCATATTATCTATATTATTCCTTCTCATAAAACTCAAGTGTTATTACTTTAGACATCATCAACATCCATTCCTATCTCACTGCGTTCCTTCCTGAGAAGCACTTTACAAGTACAAGAATAGCAACCTGTGGAACCCAATATACAACTATAATGTCAAAGCAATTCCTCACTGCATTACAGCACAGCAGTGCAAATAAGGCCAGGTTAGTGGGAACTAATAACTGTACCTGAGTACATCCTATACTAATAAATGTGCAGTCAGAAATCTACTTGGTCCTGGAACAACTGACCTTACACAAAACTAAGTCCCTGGGAAATGCATACAGCGTAATCATTAAACAAAGCAAATACTGTATTTCTGAAATTTAAAGTATTTTTTCACACTTAAATTTTTACTCTAAATGAATGAATTTTAAAAAAACCACCATAACCATGAATGGGAAATTCAGAAAAAAATACAAATACCCTGTAAATATATGTAATAAGTATGTATAATCTCTAAAAAAAGAAGTAAGTTATAACCAAAAGAGAGAAGTGGTTCAAAAACTAGTTGATAGTTTTTAATTACTAAATTTAGTGATTTTACCACTCAATTTATACATTGTTATTTAGTTTTAATAGCTGCCTCATCAGGTATTTCAGTTTAGAGAGAAGCAGGCCATTCTCATATTCAGTAAAACAGACTCAGTGACAAGGAGAAAATCAAATAACAAAGGAATAATTCCAGGGCTTAATTAAGTTCCTTGGTCCTTTCCTCTGGTGGATTTCTGAGCCGTGTGTAAGGCAGTAGAGGGTACTGACACAATCATAGAAGAAAAGAAAGGAAACAACCCAGACTTCACCAATATACAATGAATGGATAAACGTGTATTATATATGTACAATGGAATAATATTCAGCCTCGGTAAGGAAGGAAATTCTGACACATGCTACGTATGACACTTTGAAGGATGAACCTTCAAAAACATTCAGGTAAATGAAACAAGCCAGCCACAAAAGGACAAATATTGTACAGCGCCACCAGGAAGTATGCAGAGCAGTCAAGTTAACAGAGACACAAAGTGGAACGGTGGTGGGGTCACAGACGATGAGGGGTTATCATTTAATAGATGTGAAGTTTCAGCTTGGTGAGTTAAAAATGCTCAGGAAATAAATGGTGATTGCTGCACAACAATGAAAATGTATTTAATGCCAATGAACTGCATACTTAAAACTGTTAAAATGGTAAGAAAAGAGAAGATGAAAGCCATGAGCTGACAACTGCAAAGAGTTTAAAAGGCTTTCAACCGCACTACTGGAATTTAAATACTTAATTTACTAAGTCATACGAAGATACTCATTGGTTAAGTATATTTGCAACATAGACTACAACCTGATGCATGTGAGGATTTGAGCTGGTTAAGGAAAGGCTTTCAATATAAGTCACTTTAAAGCTTTTCTGAAAAGCTTTAACATTTCTGATTCTGAAGGGTATGTCTTTTCAAGAACTCTCTGGAAAGAGTTCAATCATAAAATAAGATAAAAATATAAATTACCATGCACTTATTTCATTTTCCAACCTCTATATTAACCTGTTCCTGAAATACATTTACAAAGAATGCATATTCTGCAACAACGCCTTTCATCAATCGCACGTGAACATCTCTGGCAAAGACACTGCATTCCTGGGAGGATCTAAATAAGTTTGTGAGGGGCTGAAACTGGCTTATGAGCCAAAAATTGGATTTAGGACTAGACAAAGAGTTTCTTTTCTGAACTTAAAATAGTCTTTAAATTGTCATACTTACATTCTCCATCAGGGGTAAAGGAACAAAATAATATAAAACTTCAATTATCTATTGGTAGCTTTCCACACACTTCTTATTTTAGTTTTATCTGCCCACATCAACACTGTATTTGCAATCACATTTCTTCTTTTAGCAAAAAAAGACTAAATTAAATATCCCTGGAAATCCTGTTTCAATTCATTTAAAAATTCTTAACTGGTCTACTTTTACATAACAGAGGAGTTCTCTACTAGGAAACAAACTAATTTTTAAAAATTGATGCAATTTCAATCTCCTTTAGTATCTTTCATTTAAGTATTTTCAGTGCTCATTTTTTTAAGTTTGCCCCTCCTTCTTAGTTTTCTTTAAAAATGTTAGACAAATTATTTTAATTGTAGATAACAAGATTTCATTTAATCCTACAACTTTCAGTTTGGGCCTAAAAATTCAAACTGATTTAAAGCATCCTTATTTGTATTATGGTAAATAACAACAACAACAAAAAAAATCAGGCACAACTAGAAATACTACTGTATCTGAATGATATGAAATGTTTCTCTAATAGCCAAATTGTCAAATCAGCTTAATTCAAGTAGGGAAACATGTTAACACAGCTGCTGTCAATCTGAAAAAGCAAGATGAAAAGATTAATTAAAATGAATTGACAGTTCTTAAAAGATAGGTTAAAGCAGGGCACAGTGGCTCACACCTGTAATCCTAGCACTCTGGCAGGCCAAGGCAGGTGGATTGCCTGAGCTCACAGGTTTGAAACCAGCCTGAGCCAGAGAGAGACTCTGTCTCTAAAAAAAAGTACCCAGGAGTTGTGGTGGGCGTCTGCAGTCCCAGCTACTCGGGAGGCTGAGGCAAGAGAATCGCTTGAACCCAAGAGTCTGATGCTGCTGTGAGCTCTGATGCCACAGCACTTTACCAAGGACAACAAAGACTCTCTCTCTCAAAAAAAAAAAAAAAATTAAAACCAAAAAATTTTTGTGAAAATACTAGAATATAACTGTTCTAAGACTCAGGGGAAAAGCATCCTTATTAGCACAATAGTGATTAGAATGATGGACAGAAGGTTACCTACAACATGGGGCACCAACCACTCAGCATAAATATGTTTGGATACACATGACTACATTTAAGATTGATCTTCAGTACAAATACTATTCCACCAAAGCACCAACAAAGTTTGTTGGGAGGGGACACATGGACCAGTCAATCCAAGGGTTACAATGTGACCGAAAATAATGACAATAATAAGTAAGTACATGCCATCTGTGTTTGTTACACATAAATACATATAAACATACATATACTCAAACTCATATATGAAGGGGTGTGCTCCCACGTAACAAAATTTTGCTTCTTTTTTAAGTCAGTGGCTCAAAGAGCGCTCTTTGTACAAAAGCAACGTGTTACCACTTCCCACAGTTAACCAACCAAAGCTCTGGGAAAGCTGGTTTCCCCTCTTAACATAGAAAGCTGCTCATAAGGCCTAGTTCTGATAGTCTTACTCCCCCATTGGAGAGGGTATTAGTTACCACTTGGGTACTGGGGATTGCCAGCCCCTAAATGCCTTTATTCTGTTCAGTAACAATCAGAGTATCCGTCAGTTTGCTGAGATGCACAAGGTACTGCTGAGGTGCTCTGCAGGGAAAGGTAAGGAACCAGAAGTACGAATTTGTTTAATTACAGTCATTAGCATCTGTATTAGTTTTCTAATACACTGTGCTTCAAAGCAAGTTAAAATGAAGTATCAGGCCTTTAAACCAATCCCAGACTCCTTACACAAAATCTGCATCTTAACAAGAGCTTCAAGTGATCCCTACCAAGGAAAGTCTCAAAGTACTGCTCTAAAATAACCACCTCTGCCACCTGAGGTCCCCAATCAGCCCCAGGCGTAATTACATATCACCATCCCCAAACATTTAAGCTTTAGAAAGAATGCCTGGAAGCAGCTCAACAGCTAAATATGAACTGATACTTTCTCCAGCTCCAGACTAAAATGAGAAAAGGTTTAAACTAAAAGCAGAGCTTCTTATTCCAGGCTCTCCTCAGAATCCCCTAAAGAGCCAAATATCAGTGCCCAGGACCTACATAAATACTGTACATCAATTCCTGAGGTGATTTTAACACACAGCTTAAAAGGAGAACAATAAACCAGAGGACTGCTTCTCAAACTTCAGGTACCCGTGCACCACCTGTGCGTCTGTTAAATGCGGATTCTGATTCAGTAAGTCTGTATTAAAGCCTGAGATGGTACATTTCGGGTATTCTAAAAAGGAGTAGCTCAGCCTGGAAATCCAAGCACTCTGAACTGATTGTCAAAAACAAAGATTTCAAGTTTGTGCTCTCAACTGATCTTTCTCTATAGTCAAGTATGAATATGGTCTCAACTCAGAGCACTCACATATGTGTCACACTACTTTAGAAAAATACAAAAATTAACATGACACATCTAACATGTGAAGGAGACAAATCAGCAATGAAAAGAGAGTGCTGAGAGAGGATGCCCACTCAACCCACACCTGGGATCGGTGAAGATTTCACAAGTGACATCTAATAAAATAAGCACATGAGGATGGAATTCCTTCAGGCACAGGGTGGAACACCTTAAGCTCTGAAGGCAAGGGAAAGCGTCACACATGAGGCCCCCAAGTACGTCTAAAGCCAAGAATATGCAGGATGGACTATCTGAAAGAAAGAGTGAGGAAAGGCCAAAACGTGAGGAATCGTGTAAATACCTTAAAATATTTTGGACTTTTCCTATAGACAACAGGAATGTAAGAACAGACTTGTGTTTTGAAATCTAGCTCTAAATGCGGGTAAATTAGCAGCTACTGCAGCGATCCAAGTGACTGATGTTGGGGGTGTGACTGATGTTGGTGGCATGAACTAGTGTGGGAGCAATGAGAACAGGAGTGAGCGACTCTGCATGTGGGTCCCGAATACATGCCATGTCGGGTAAAGCAGGAAATAAGGAAGACGCTCATGACAATGACTTCAATCAATTGGATGGGGGTACTTCTCAAGTTAGGAAATATAAGGACAATAAGATTTAACAGGAGAAAACTACAAAGTTTTAGAAAAAAGCAGAAATGTCCAATAGGCATACTGGCAACACAGGTCTCAAGCTTAAGGGGAAAATGTGGGCTACACATACAGATTAGTAAACATAGTAATGACATCTATTTCTGGCCTAATTGGAATAATAGGGACCAGATTCACCACCCCGCCTGAAATACAACAAAAAAATAGAACATATGAAATAATGGTTTGCAGACACAGAAAGTAAGACAGCGTACAACAAGGGCCCCTGAGAGACACATTCTGAGTTCCACAATTATGCAGCGCAGTGAGGAAGAACCGGGCAGAGCCCAGCAATCTCCCCGAGGTGAAGAGATGAAAGTGAGAGTCAGGAAGGCCAAGTTTGCAGGTCAGAATTCTGAAGAGGAGCAAACACCAAGAGATCTTTAAACTAAGTATAGACCAACATGTCATACACATGAGGAAATACTCCAAAGACCCATTTGAAAGGATTAGAGGGAACAAACCTAAATAAAGCTGATACTGGCAACATGGATGAATCTTAAAATAACTGTGCTTCGTGAAGCCAGATAAAGAGTAAACATCATCATGATTGCATTCACACAAAACTCTAGAAAATGCAAAGGAACCTATATCCTTTCAGTGCCTTGGGCTAGGGGAAAGGATTACAAAGGAGCCAGGTAAACTTTCTGGGGACAGACTGTTCATACAGCATTTTGACTGTGGTGATGGTTTCATGGACATATATATGTGTCAAAACTTATCCAATTACACACATAAAATACAGTGATACCTTGGAATCTAAACTTAATCCGTTCCAGGACTCTGTCTAAGTTCCAAATCTTTCAAATTCCAAGACAATTTTTACCCCTTTAAAATAACAGAAACTGGATTAATACATTCCTAGGTCCCACAAACTCAAATTTTCAAAATGATTTTAACAGTAAATATGCTGGATTTTAAGGTAAAATATTAACAAATAATAATATTTGAATAAAACGTAAATTAATAATATTAAAAATACAAAAACCTAAAAATACAAAGGTCTGTTTCGTCACAAGTGAACACTTGTGTTCACAAACCCCTCAAACTCCTTGACAAACTTCTCTGCTGCTTCCCAGTTAGCACTGGCAGCCTCTCCGTGCATAACAACACTGGATCCCAGGCCTTGTCCTAATTCTCCAACCAGCCCCTCCTGGCTTTAGACTCCGCCTTCTGAACACCAGTATCAGGCATGCCTTTCACTAAATCATCATGGAGGACCTTGGCTTTCTCACAGATTGTCTCAGAAATACCATCATCAGCCAGCTATTTTTCATTAATACAAACTAAGAGGAGTTTTTCCATCTCTTCCATACATTTCCAACTCCTAGAGGTCAGTGTCATAACCCCTTTCATCACATCAGCTACTCTGATAGCTTCTTTATTTCTCAAAATCATACAAACAGTCAATGTACGCATTCCGAACATAATAGTGAGACCTGCCACATGGGTACCACTTTCGTGCTTAGCAATAAGGTCTTTTCTTACCTTCGAATGTAGTTCTAACAGCTTTCCTCACTACATTTTTTAAGACCCATGGCAAATACATTCAGTTGTTTTTATATTAAAAAATAACACAAAAGGCACAAAAGCATAAAATTAGCATCAAAAATCACATGAGATGCTTTCACTACAGCTTCTGTCAACGAAATGAATGACAAAGTGCATGGGTGGCCTGAGCACTTGGGTAAGCCTATGCACCAAAACACACCAACATGCTGGGCATTCGGATTCCAAAGCAGCATTCGGATTTCAGGCAAAATTTGCTCCAATTTTTCGTTCAGATTCCAAGTTGTTCAAGTTCTGGGGAGCTCAGATTCCAGGCACAACACTGTAAATGCAATTTATTGCAAGTCAATTATATATCAATAAAATAAAAACCTATCAGCATATATGTAGATCCCTGAACTGAAGTTATAGGAACAGTTGAGATTACTGAAAAATCCTATATAGAGACCAGAAGAGGGACTAGAATAGGACCATAATGAATACCAACATTGAAGTAAGCAATAAAACAAAGAGACTACAAAGTAATGTCCAAAGAAGTAGAGAAACCTGAAGAAAGTAGTATTGTCAGGGCCCGGGACTGGCCAGGTCTCAGGCCCGGCTTAACAAGGTCTGGATGCGGACGGTAAGCTACCTTGCTCAGGAACAATTTCTCTTAGGGGCCTGAGGGCTATCTACTTTAGCTGACGGGAGTGGAAGGGGTCTTTGAGAGAGTAAAGCAGTCTTCTTAGAATAGATCTCAGTCTTTAGTAGAGCTTGGTGATCTTCAGCAGAGAGACGCCGTGCTGGCGTTCTGCAGGCAGGAGAGGAGACAGAGTCACAGTAAGCGGGTCCGTGATAGAATGTGCACGCTCCCAACAGTACCAAGGCAAAAAGCCCTCTTCCTTTATTCAATAATTTGTCACTTACCTAGACAGACTAAAAACTCTACAGAAATTTTTATTTTTTGATTTGACAGTTAAGAAAAATCATGAATCGGGCAGGCCTGTGGCTCAGTAAGTAGGCCGCCAGCCCCATATACCGAGGGTGGTGGGTTCAAACCCGGCCCCAGCCAAACTCAACAAAAAAATAGCCGGGCCCTGTGGCAGGTACCTGTAGTCCCAGCACTCGGGAGGCTGAGGCAAGAGAATCACCTAAGCCCAGGAGTTGAGGTTGCTGTGAGTTGTGACACCACAGCACTCTACCAAGAGCGATAAAGTGAGACTAAAAAAGGAAAGAAAAGAAAAATCATGAATCCTAGATGCCAACAGATTATTATATGTTTCATTAGCACCTTCCTAACTAATGTTATATTCAAGATAAATAATTGCTTTTAATTGAGTCTTTTCAGAGAAATTAAATCAGAATTAAGTTAAGAGTTAATGCATACTCTCATTTAGCATGGGGAAAGTTCAAGCTGGAGGTGTATCGCCTCATCTAAATTTAATAAGAAACTAAACACTTGAAATTCTTCCAGTTTTTCTCTTTTAATGAGTAATAGGGTTATTTATGTTCCTCTTATCAGACAACCACACAGAGAAACAAGATATTTTTGCCTGTGTTGATATAAAAGCTTAAGTTTACATACAGATTTATATCAGCACACATAAGAATTTAATTCAGTAAATTTAGCAATCTTCAAAACAAATGCAAATTTGTTATATCTAACTAAAATTTCAAGAGAATAAACTCGTCACCCTTCAAAGTAAATAAATACAAAAACGCTACGTTTAATTGCCTATTTTACAGATTCAGTTTATTAAATATTCCAGAGAACAAAAAAAAGTTTTTGCACTAGATTCTACCTATCAAGTTTCTTGACACACAGCAAACATTTTTTTAACACTCTAAATTCAAGTGAAGAAAAAAAAAATCTCTGAAATTGATTTTAGCAGGGGAATTTTAGACTTTGGATAAAATAAGTAATTATAGAAAGTCAAATATAACCATATATTTAATAATTTCACAAAGATTAACACATGATATAATCTGGTAATAAAAACAATGCCTCTGACTTCTATCTTGTGATAATTGCTTAATTCCCTTTGTACAAAAGTAATATATGACTAAAAAAAGCCCACTAGTCCTATTACCCAAACCAAGCAACTCCTACGTAAGACTAAATACCATCTTTCCACACTAAATTCCACTTTACAACTATGTGTATTTCTTTCTATCTCTGCAATCCCTCAGAATACTTACTGTATTCTTACACAACTAAAGAAGAAAGCAAACTGCAGTAGCTTGGGAATTCACTGCAAGTAAAAATCCTGTCAATGATAAAAAACATCATGAATCAAGTTTTGAAAAATTATTTTGTGGTATTTGGATCCATAGTCTATCCTGCCCACTTTTTTTTTTTTTTTTTTTGGCTTTTCTGATATCTAACGAAAGAAAATATTTGAGTTTCAAACACTACACAAATGTGGAGAAAAGATTCACCCTTCGTAACCAATCATTCTATTTATTAGACAAGACTGCAGGAAATAACAGTAAAAGAAAACGCTGCAAACAATAGATCCTATATCCCCTCACTATGCTTAGTGCCAAGTCCACTAACAGTTCAGGAGACACAACTAGCCATTAACAGGCATGACGCAAACATACCACAGACACAGTGGATTACACATGTGAGTAGAACTTGCGAGTTCTGCACCAGCCACAGTGAGCTGCTGAATTCTCACCGAATTTACCCCAGTCGGGAGTAGCCTCGGTGTAGGAAACCAGGGAACCGGGACACCGCACACATCCAGTGCTTTTTCCTATGGTAAACTTCACAGTGGCACTGACAGGAATCTCAACCGAAAATGTCACAAGGGAGAGAACGACAAGAATTATTAATAATTCAAGATGACAGAAATGGAAACAAGCAAAAGTGCTGGACCTTGCACTAACAGGAGGAAAAACAGAGGAAGAGAACAGAGTGAAAGAAGCAGAGCTTAGAAACCATGTCCTGGAGATGCCCTTCACACACAGCTCGGCGCCGCCACCTCGCCGGACACCCACACTGCCCTCGGTGAGGAACTTGCAGGGCAGCCAGTGTGAGACCCCAGTTTGCGAGCTCTACATGCATCAGCGCTACCCAGAGACCGTTAAAACAGCAGGGCTGGGGTAAAGCCCACGAATTTGCATTTCTAACAACTTCCTAGATAACGGTACTGCAGACCCCACACCACACTTTAAGAAGCACTGTTCTACGCTATCCTCTGAGACATTCGCCCCACTCACGACCACTTATTTAATGTCTGTCTTCTCAGAGGAGAGGGACTCTGTTGGACCCATCCTATGCCTCTCACCTGACACAGTGCCTGATACAGCTTCCAAAAGTTACTTACTGAATAAAGACCACTGTGAAACACATACATAGAAGGCATACAAAATCAAAGTTAATTGGGGGGGGGGGTAACACCAAAAAACGAAATAAAAGTACAAAGACACAGAAAGCACAATACAAATTTACAAGAATTTACAGCAAGAACTGCCCAAGTCTTAATGAAAATGGTAGTAACCAAACACTAATTTCATATGGAGGCCACAAACCAGAAAAATCTGTGTGACAACAAGGCAGAAAAAGCAAAAATTTACAAGTTTAACAAAAAAAAAAGTGAAGGTTTTTATAACATTAAAAAGGTGATATTTCAAAATGTAAAGTGCAGACTAAAGTGGAAAAAATAATCTATTATAGATATAGTGTCATTAGGTATCTAGCACTAACCATCATCACTGTTAAAATTCACCAGGTTCTCTATGAGTCAGATACTGCACTACCCAGTTGTACGTAACCAGTTCCTCCAAGATACCTACTCCACCTTTTATAGACAAGTAATTAGGCTGTAAGTGATCAAATCATTTGCCTGCACAGTCAGAAGGACCAAGACTTGAATGTTTTTCTAACTCACCTTCTAGCAGAATGGCCTTGGGCCATTTTAGCCTTTTAACTTCTTAACTGTTACTCCTTGCATTAAATCAGTTTTTGTGGTTATGGCTTTGATTTTTACCTCATTTTATTTACGTATTTTTGGCTTTTTTTTGAAAAGTTTCTCTATGTCGCCCTCGGTAGAGTGCCATGGTGTCATAGCTCACAGCAACCTCAGACTCTTGGGCTTAAGCAATTCTCTTGCCTCAGCCTCCCAAGTAGCTGGGACTACAGGTGCCCACCACAACGCCTGGCTACTTTTTTTTTTTGTAGTTATCCTTGTTGTTTAGCATGGCTGGGTTGGGTTCAAACCAGTGCAGACTAAAGTGGAAAAAATAATCTATTATAGATATAGTGTCATTAGGTATCTAGCACTAACCTAGTGGCTGGCGCCCTAACCACTGACTGAGCTATGAGCGCTATGCCAATTTTTAACTCATTTTAATCACTTAGTGAGAACCTTGTGTACTAAATAACATAGTAGTCAAGCGTATTAGGGTATAAATTCAATAAACACAGTAGCCCACAGGTCTGAATCCTAGAGGCAACAATTTCTTCATTTATAAAACAGGAGTAATTATAATGCCAACCACAATAGGCTTAGAATGTCTAGTAACAAAACTTAGCTTCTATTAATTACCATTGTCAACATTATTATTTAACATAATAAATATTAATACATATAACAACAACTCTTTGATGAATATTAGCCCATATTATAAGTAAGGAAATTAAAAGCTGAGAGAGATTAGGACCTGGGATCTGCAATGAACCTATTTAAGTATCTCATGAATGTGGTTATGTTAGCTATATTCAAAGTGCTATTAATCAAAATTTTGTTTTTAAAAACTGCACTTTATAAACCCTAAAGCTTTTGTGTTTAATTGTTAAACACAATTAGTAGGAGTTGGAAGTTGTGGGAGATACATACTGTAGCAGAATTAATACCCACATATTTATAGTTAATAGGGTAAAAGAGAAAAAAAAGAAAATGGGGCAACATCGTCTATGATATGTCCAGCACTCATAAAGTAGGCACTTAAAGATGGACTTGATCTGACACATGTCCACCTTCTCAGAAGCTGTTCTCCCCTGGGACATACACCTGACAGCAGGGTCTGCAGAGGCACAGTGCTTAGGGACATTCCCAGCCAGAACACAAGGGATTCCAAAGTGGGCGTGGGGAGAATGACTGAGCCAGCAGCTTGAGTCTCTCGGGATTTAGAACCACATCCTCTCTCTCTCAGTGGTGCCTGGCAGCAGTTTGAAAATCACTGGTTCATTCCTATGTAACAAAGCTACCAATGGCATAACACTAAATCTTTTTCTGTAATTATCAAAAATAAGGATAATAATCAAGTCAAATGCTACAGATGCATTTCCTTCAAACTGCCAAGCCCTAACGTACATCAATTAGTATTAATGACATTTTTTTTTTAAATTATGCCTCACCTTCTTGAGGAAAGGGTTCATATAATAATGGCTATTTTTCATTTCAAATAAGAAGATGCTTTTTTTTTTAATTTTTTAAGCAGATTTTTATTTTATTTATTTATTTTTTATTAAATCATAGCTGCATACATTAGTTCAATCAAGGGGTACAATGTGCTGGTTTCCTATACAATCTGAAATGCTTTCATCAAACTGTTTAACAATCAACATTTATAAAAGATTTTCTACCACTATACTAGAATACCTTTACAAACTGCTTTGCCAAGCAATTTTAAAATAAGCTTATGTTAATCTTTTTATATTATTGTACATATAATTCATAACTAGTTCACCTTTTCCTTCCATACACAAGTCCTTCATCCACTGATAAATACCAGAGTATTAGAAATTGGATGTTTTTATTGTGATTTTATTCCCTCCTAGAATGATAGTGTCCAACAGAACAGAATAAAATTAAGTAATTTTAAGTAATTTTAAATGTCCAAGCAACCATATTAAAAACATAAAAAAACGAGAATTCAATATTCTATTTAATTCACTATATCAAAAGTATCATTTCCACATGGATGGAATTCATAACATATTAATGAGATGTTTAATACCTTTTCTTTTCAAGACTGAGTCTCACTTTGACACCCTGGGTAGAATGCCCTGGCATCACAGCTCACAGCAACCTCAAACTCTTGGACTCAAGCAATTCCCTTGCCTGAGCCTCCCGAGTATCTACAGGCACCTGCTACAATGCCCAACTAATTTTTCTTTTTAGTAGAGACAGACTCTCGTCTTGCTCAGGCTGGTCTGGAACTCCTAAGCTCAAGCAATCTACCCATTCATCAGCCGAGCTACCACACCTGGCTCAATACTTTTAATATTAATGATATTATTTTTTCAAAAAAAAAGTCTTCAAAATCCAGTGTGTATTTTACATCACATAGCACATCTCTACTCAAAACTAGTCACAGTTCTGATCCTCTTTGACGACATGTGGTAGGAGCTATGGAACCAGACGAGGAAACTCTATACGGTCACCATAAACAAGAGTTTCACTTAACTAGACGCTACAAATTCTTCACATTCATGCCTATGTAATCTGCTGAAGTGATTAAAAGAGAAAGCCTTTATTCACTCCTCTCTTTCATCGTGTATTAGAGCACAACTGTGAGATTCGACATAAAAAAGATGTAATTCAAAATATTAAATCTAAAAAGCACAGACCTCTGCACTAGCAAAATTAAAATGATTCAGTGGTACAGCAATCAGAAACCAAAAGACTGAGCACCTACTAAGTCTAGCACTCATCTAAAAAAATACGAATATTTGTAGCAGTTGATGATTCCCAAACACAGACTGAATTTAGAATTCGGAAATCCTGATTGCTAGAACCTTTGCTGGTACCACGTTCTTTTTTTGTCATAAATATGATAACTTTCCATTTTGCCAATACCACCCCCTTCCATTTCCTTAACATAATCACCTCTCCTGGCCAGCTTCAGAATGGAAAAATTTCTACTGCAACCCCTTCCTTCCACCCTGAAGGTAGGCACACATAACTATAAAACTTTGCTTTTCTGTCCTCAGGAACCTCTCAAATTCTTTCGCATGTCTTCGTGTATTCTGAACTTACTGGAGATGATACAAAACATAGGATTTTTCACATGTATTTTAAGTTGCTGCTTTCCTGCTCCAGGTAAGGAGCTCACCCCCATCTACCCCGTGCCTCCATTTACACCCTGTGCTCAGCACTCAGATTCTGGCTCTTCTGTATCTGAGCAACCACTCTAGATGTCTACCCTCTGTGGTCTGAATTACACAGATGACTGGTTCTCTTTTCTAAATGTGACCCCCAGAGCTACATTAGCATCACTCAGAAACCTGTTAGAAATGCAAATTCTCACACACAACCCAGACTTACTGGATCAGAAACTGTCTGGGGGGACCCCAGCAATATACTGTTACTATAAGCCTCCCAAGTATGATCTGCGCTGAGTCTGAAAACCAGAACCAAATTCAACAGGACCAAGAGGAGGCCTGATGACACTCTATGGTACTTTTAAGAAAGATGTAATCACACAGACTACTGAATTAATGTAAAGAGTAAATACAGCTTAAGAAAAAATTCTGCCCGGAGTAACAGCTTCCTTGCGGCTGGGCACGGTGAGACTGGGGAGAGAGGACTTCAGGCATCTCTGGCAGGCGGGATCTACCCAGGAACTTCCCCTTGGGAACACAGGGAGACAGCGTGAGGCTTCTGGACACCCTGAGGAAGGCAAAAG
>CAUYRH010007410.1:0-11077 GCA_963574655.1 Perodicticus potto
GAGTTGAGTCGTGCTGAGGTTCTTTTTTTTTTTTTTCTTGAGACAGAGCCTCAAGCTGTCACCCTGGATAGAGTGCCATGGCATCACAGCTCACAGCAACCTCCAATTCCTGGGCTCAAGCAAGTCTCCTGCCTCCACCTCTCAAGTAGCTGGGACTACAGGCGCCTGCCACAACTCCCGGCCAGTTTTTGGTTGCAGTCGTCATTGTTGTTTGGCAGGCCCGGGCTGGATTCGAACCCACCAGCTCAGGTGTACGTGGCTGGTGCCTTAGCCCATTGAGCCACAGGCGACAAGCCTGTCTGTGTATTTTTGGTGACCTGTAGAGTAGGGTGTTGGTGGGTTTCCTCATGGCGGAGAAATGACACTCAAGTTTCATCCATGTTGCTAAGGTCAGGCCATGAACTAACCTGTCTTCTTTGCTCCTGCATACCTGGCCGCTATTGACAATGAACTTCATGCTTCCTAACTCTCAGGGGTATCCCAGTTGCAGCCTTGGAAACCAATCACCCTGTCCAAAGAGAGCCTCTGGGGCAAGGGGCCAAATATCTTATCCCGGAAATTCACCCCCCACATCACCCCTAGAATACCTGCAATGTCACCCAGTTCCTCAAGTAACAGTGTCCTTAGGCCTTAGTAAGTGCTGCTGCATATCAACATCAGTACACGAGTCAAGCACATGGACTGAAGCCTCAGACAAGGGGCTCACCACAGTGTTGCAAGGAAAGGCTCTCACAGTTCTCAGAAGGCCAAACCCAGATTCCTGAGAGATGGACTGAGAAGTTTTGGAAAGCCTTGGAAGGAATGGCTGCAGCTGAAACAGGCCAGCTGACCTCTAACCCAGCGATTTTCAACCTGTGTGCCAGGAGAGGATCTTAGGTGTGCTGGGAAAAATTTTAAAGATCACTACTGCAATTACTTTCAAAAGAAGTTCAAAGCACAGTAAGTATATTCCTTTTTCCCCTCTTTTTATCAACATAATTTAAATGTGTTGTGGAAGTTTAACTATAGGTTCAAGTGTGCCGTGAGATAAAAAGGGTTGAAAAACAATGCTCTAGGCTCGGCACCTATAGCACAGTGGTTACAGCGCCAGTCACAGACACCGAAGTTGGTGGGTTCGAACCCGACGTGGGCCAGATAAAAACAATGACAACTCCAACAACAACAACAAAAAATAGCCAGGCACTGTGGCAGACACCTATAGTCTCATCTACTTGGGAGGCTGAGGCAAGAGAATTGCTTAAGCCCAAGAGTTTGAGGTTGTGAGCTGTGATGCCACAGCACTCTACCCAGGGCAACAGCTTGAGACTCTGTCTCAAAAAAAAAGAAAGGAAGAAAAGAAAAACACTGCTTTAACCCCTTTTCCCATAACCCCAAGGTTTGCACTATGATTTGCACTATACTTTACAGAAAGAAAAAGCATATCTCTAGCAGACAGCAGTTTCTGCTCACCAAGCTCTGGGCTGTGGGGCCTGCACTCCACTACTATGCTGCTCTGCCTTTCTTGTAACAAAAAAACCTAAGCCTCGGTAGTGCGGTGGCTCACATTTGTAATCCTAGCACCTTGGGAGGCTGAGGCAGGAGGATCCCTTGAGTTCAGGAGTTCCAGACCAGCCTGAGCAAAAGCCAGACCCCATCTCCGCTAAAAATAGAAAAGGCATTGTGGCAGGTGCCTGTAGTCCCAGGCTGAGGCAGGAGGATTGCTTGCGCCCTCGAGTTTGAGGTTGGTATGAGCTAGGTTGGGTGACTATGGCACTTGACCCAGGGTGAGAAACTGACAAAAAAAGTAAAGGAAAATAAGTATGCCTCACATTAACTATAGCTTTGCTTAAGATTTGCATAATTGGGGGCCGGGCACGGTGGTTCAGACCTGTAATCCTAGCATTCTAGGAGGCTAAGGCAGGTGGATTGGTTGAGTACAGGAGTTCAAGACCATCCTGAGCAAGAGCGAGATCCCCATCTCTAAAAATAGACAGGCATTGTGGCAGATGCCTGTAGTCTCAGCTGTCTGGGAGGCTAAGGCAGGAGGATCACTTGAACCCAAGAGTTTGAGGTTTCTGTGAGCTACCCTGACACCATGGCATTAGACACAGGGTGGCAGAAACTGTCTCAGAAAAAAAGGACAGGAAATAAGTATGCCTCACATTAACTATTGCTTTGCAAACTAAGACTTGTATAGTTTTACCACCTATGTTTAAGGTGATGGCTATCCCAAATACACTGGTTGATCTTTGTGTGTGTGTGTGTTATTGAGACAGAGTTTCACTTTGTCATCCTCAGAAGAGTGCTATGAGTGTCATAGCTCACAGCAACCTCAAACTCTTGGGCTCAAGCGATTCTTTTGCCTCAGCCTCCCTAGTAGTTGGGACTTCAGGCGCCCATCAAACACCCAGCTATTTTCTTTTTTTTTGTTTAGCAGGCCCAGGCCACCATCCCCTGAGCATGTGCAGAGCCCTAACCACTGTGCTATGGGCAGCCAGGCTGATTTGATCTTTAAAAATGAAATGATTGGCCTGGCGCAGTGTCTCATGCCTGTAATCCTAGCACTTGAGGAGGCCAAGGTGGGTGGACTGCCTGAGCTCACAGGCTCAAGACTAGACAGCAAGACCTCTAGCCAGATGTTGTGGTGGGCACCTATAGTCCCAGCTACTCGGGAGGCTGAGGCAAGAGAATCACTTGAGCCCAAGAGTTGGAGGTTGCTGTGAGCTGTGACACCACGGCACTCTACCAAGGACAACGAAGTGGGACACTGTCTCAAAAAAAAAAAAAATGATTGCATTAAATTATTACATGTATCCTGAAAATATGTACATCTATTGATCATAAAGATGAAATTAATAAAAAATTTCCCATAGTCAAAGTACCCATTCTCCTAAAACATCCCATAGTGAGCATAGATTCTCTGACACAATGAATAATAAATTACAATTAGATTAAATCTTTGGCACTTACAATTTGTCCTGACAAAATAGGATACCTCATGGACCCCTTAGTAATATAATTAATACAGTCCTATGTAAATTAAGACAGAGCCTGCTGGTATGGAAAATTATATAAGACCTAATTAATGAATGGGGTGATCATTCTCCCTGCCTCTCCATTTGATAATGTTACACCTGAAGCGAGTGGCATAGAGAAACGCCAGCACACTGAGTCCAAAGCAAGGGTCCTTTATTGATCGGCCGGGCCAAGAGAGACTTATGCCTCAAAGTCTCTTGACCCCTAGAAGCAGGGGTGAAAACCTTTTCTAAGGTGCTTCTGGGAGGGGAGGGAGAGTCCTTAACACAAGCCGAGTTTCACAAGAGCCAACACCTGGTAAGAGGAGTGCTTACAAGGGGCAACTGGGATTTCACAGCATTTTGCAGTTATTACTAAACTCTTTCAGCTGAGCTTCCTGTTTCAAACGGGAGTGTTGAAAGCCCTTAGCAAAGTCTTTAGCAAGATGGAGTTAGGGCATAACAATAGCCCAATTTTGACTGTTCTTTTCCTGCCATAGAGAAGGGGTTTCTCTTTGATGCCACGGCTAGTCTGGAGCTCGTGGCCTCAAGCCATCCTCCCACCTTGGCCTCCCAAAGTGCTGAGATTACAGTCATGAGCCACTGCATCCAATTTTGACTGTTCTTAAGGCTGGAGAGTATAAATAATGCCTCACCATGAATGACTACATCCTTAATCAAGGCCCTCCTGTGGTTTAAATGTTCCCCTCCAAACTTGTGTTGAAATTTACTTCCCTCTGTGATAGTGTTGGGAGGTGGGACCTTAAAGAGGTGATTAGGTCACGTGGGCTCTGCTTCATGAATGGATTTATGCCATCATCTCAGGAGTGGGCCAGCCATTGTAGGAGTGGGTCCTAACAAAACGTGTTTGGGGCTCCGTTTCTCTCCCTGCCACTGTGGTCGCTCTGCCTTCTGCCTTCTGCCTTCCGCCACAAGATGACCCTTGCCACGTGCTGGTGCCATGCTCCTGGATTTCCTGGCTGCCAGACTATGAGCCAAATAAACTTCTATTTATAAATTATCCAGTTGCAGGTAGAAAACAGACTAAAACAGGCCCCTCTACCCAAATACCCAACAATTACTAACTCCATCTCTTCAGAAATAATAATATTTTGCTACTATGGATTTGAATAATAGCTTTTATTCAGTACCTATTCCCATGACCTCTCAGCTGCAGTTTCTTTGATCTTGGAAGGGTCACCACACAATTTACTAGATGATTCATGGGTACCTCAACAGATTTGCCATCACACACGGTAAGACTCTGTCTCTAAAACTAGCTAGGTGCTGTAGCTGGCACCTGTAGTCCCAGTTACTTGGGAGGCTGAGGCAAGAGGACCTTTGAGCCCAAGAGTTTGAGGTTGCTGTGAGCTGTGATGCCACTGCACTCTACTGAGGGTGACAAAGTGAGACTCTGTCTCAAAAAAGAAAGAAAGAAAAGAAAAAGAAAAAAATTCCAGTCAATAGAGCCCAGCTATTTTTTTGTTGTTGTTGTCATTGTTTAGCAGGGCCAGGCCGGGTTCGAACCCTCCAGCCCCAGTGCATGTGGCTGGCTCCCTAAACCACTGAGCCATGGGTGCCGAGCCAAGCAAAAAATTCTTAAAATTTTAGCAAATCAAAAGCTGGGTGTTGTGGCAGGTGCCTGTAGTCCCAGTTACTCGGGAGGCTGAGGCAAGAGAATTGCTTGAGCCCAAGAGTTTGAGGTTACTGTGAGCTGTGATGCCATAGCACTCTACCTAGGGTAACTGAATGAGACTCTGTCTCAAAAAAAAAAAAATTTAGCAAATCAAATCCAGCAAAAATACACACATATGCACACACGCACATATGCATGCATGCATATGATTGTATCATAGTATAAATTTTCTCCAGAAATGCAAGGTTAATTTAACATGTTAATATCAGTCAAGGTAATTCACCATGTTAACAGTGGTCCCAGAGATCCCAAAAGCAAAGGCCAGGAGCATCACTTTGAACCCAAGAATTTGAGGTTGCTGTGAGCTGTGATGCCATAGCTCTCAACCCCAGGGTGACGGAGTAAGACTGACTCAAAAAAAAAAAAAGAAAAGAAAAAATTAAAAATTTTAAATACCAGCGGCGCCTATGGCTTAGCGAGTAGGATGCCGGCCCCACATACTGAAGGTGGCAGGTTCAAACCCAGCCTTGGCTGAACTGCAAAAAACAAAAAACTGTCCGGGCGTTGTGGCAGGTGCCTGTAGTCCCAGCTACTCGGGAGGTTGAGGCAAGAGAATCGCCTAAGCCCAGGAGTTGGAGGTTGCTGTGAGCTGTGATACCACAGCACTCTACCACGGGCCATAAAGTGAGACTCTACCTCTACAAAAAAAAAAAAAAAAATTTTATTTTATTTTATTTATTTATTTTTTTTGAGACAGAGCCTCAAGCTGTCACCTCCAATTCCTGGGCCCAAGCGAGTCTCCTGCCTCCGCCTCCCAAGTAGCTGGGACTACAGGCGCCCGCCACAACGCCCGGCTTTCTTTTTGGTTGCAGCTGTCGTTGTTTGACGAGCCCGGGCTGGATTCGAACCCACCAGCTCAGGTGTACGTGGCTGGCGCCTTAGCCCATTGAGCCACGGGCGCCGAGCCAAAAAAAAAATTTTAAATACCATTTATAATAGCTTCAAAAATATTAAATTTAACAAAATTTAATGAAAAATGCAAAAGACTTACATGATAAAAATTAGAACGTATTGCTGAGATATTAAAGGTCTATTAAAAGAGATAATTACAGATTGGCACATTCAATATTGTTTGTTAACACAGCAATACTCCTCAAATTCATTTATATATGACATGACTATATATCAACACAAATGCATTTAAAAATCCCAGCAGGCCTTTTTTGTGGAAATTGATAAGTAGGTTTTAAAACTTACATGAGGCTGGGCGCAGGCTGTCCTAGCACTCTGGAAGGCTGAGGCGGGTGGACTGCTTGAGCTCACGAATTTGAGACCAGCCTGAGCAAAAAGCGAGACTCCATCTCTACTAAAAATAGAAAAAATGTAGGCAAGAGGATCTCTTTAGCCGAAGAGTTGGAAGTTACTGTGATCTATGATGATGCCACGGCACTCTACCCAGGGCAACAGCTTCAGACTCTGTCTCAAAAAAAAAGAAAAACATGAGAAACTTACATGGAAATACAATGGAGATTAGCCAAGGTAATTTTCAAAAACATAAATAATATTGGAAGAGTTACATTATCTGATTTCAAGGCAACATGATACAATAGTAAGATAGTGTGGTATTGGTTCAAGTATGGACAGAAAGATCAATGCCACAGACCAGAGTCCAGAAATAGATTCACACATTCAGGGTCAACTGATTTTTTTTTTTTTCTACAAAGGGGTTGCTTAGCTGGGTGTTGTGGTGGGTTCCTATAGTCTCAGCTACTCAGGTGACTGAGGCAAGAGGATGGCTTGTGCCCAGGAGTTTGAGGTTGCTGTGAAAAGAAGAAAAGATATACAAAGCTGTTACTGGGAATGTTATACCTGAAGCGAGTGGCATAGAGAAACGCCAGCACACTGAGTCCAAAGCAAGGGTCCTTTATTTATCAGCAGGGCTGAGAATGAGCTCATGCCTCAAAGTCTCTCGACCCCCTAGAAGCAGGGGTGGAAAACTTTTATAAGGTGCTTTTGGTAGGGCAGGGGGTGTCTTTAACACAAGCTGAGTTTCACGAGAGCCAACACCTGCAAAATTAGATGTATAGGGCAAGGGGAGTGCTTACAAGGGGGAGCTGTGGTTTCACAGGATTTTGCAGTTTTTGCTAAACTCCACAGCTTTCAGCTGAGCTTCCTGTTGTTGAAAGTTCTTAGCAAAATGGAGTAAGTCTGGCTCTATGAACAAAATGGAGTTAGGGCACTATAGGATCATTTCAACAAATAATATAGGAAAACTGGGTATCTATACAGATAAAAATTACCTCTGGGCCGGGCGCAGTAGCTCACACCTATAATTCCAGCACTGGGGGAGGCCGGGGTAGATGGATTGCTTGAGCCAGGAGTTTGAGACCAGCCTGAGCTAGAGTGAGATCCCATCTCTACTAAAAGTAGAAAAACTCCCAGAGTGCTAAGATTACATGCGTGAGCCATAGGATCACTTCAGCTCAGGAGTTCAAGACAAGCTTGAGCAAGAGCAATACCCCATCTCTGCAAAACTTAGCTAGGCATGGTAGTGCACACCTGTAGTTCCAGCTAGTCGGGAGGCTGAAGGAGGAGGATCCCTTGAGCTTGGAAGTTTGAGGGAGGTTGCAGTGAGTTCTGATCACAGCACTGCACTCATAGCCTGCACCCCCAAACCAACCAAATCCCCACCAAATCTTCAACTTACGCCATACATAAGTTAACTTGAAATGGATTTTATCTAAATGTAAAAGCTGAAACTAATAAGTTCTAGGAGAATAACCTATGTGATCTTGGGGTAGGAAAATATTTCTTAGGACAAAAAAAGAAATTATGAAATGAAAAAAAATATTTAGGCTGGGCGCAGGGGCCTGTAATGCCTGTAATCCTAGCACTCTAGGAGGCAGAGACCAGTGGATTGGTGGAGGTCAGGTGTTCAAGACCAGCCTGAGGAAGATCAAGACCCCAGATACCCCTCCCCCCAACACTGCACCGCCATCTTTAAGTCTCTAAAAACAAGCCGGGTGTTGTGGCGGCATCTGTAGTCCCAGGTACTCAGGAGGCTGAGATAAGAGGAAATCACTTGAGCCCAGGAGTCAGAGGTTGTTGTGAGCTATGATGCCATGACACTCTACCCAAGGCAACATAGTGAGACTCTGTCTCAAAAAAAGAAAGAAAAATATTTATAAATAGAACTTGATCAAAAATTTAAAACCATTCTTCATTTTTAGTCAGCAGAGAAATGTAAACTAAAACTACAATAAAGAAAATAAAACTACAATTAAATAGCACTGCACACTCGCTAGAAAAGGCTTAGGAAAGGCTAACCTTGAAAAGATTAACAGTACAATGGTGCATCTGCAGAGCAATTTGGGCACTTTACCTAGCTGAAGAAAAAGGTACAACCACTTTAGAAAATTCTCTGACCGTTTCCTGTAATGTTAAATATGTGCTACCATATATACAACCCAGCAATTTCACTCCTAGATATCTACCCCAATGGAAACAAGAACAAATGTCCATACAAAGACTTGTTTTTTTCTTTTTTTTTTTTTTTGAGACAAAGACTCTCGCTCTGTTGCTGCTGGGTAGAGTTCAGTGGCATCGTAGCTCACAGCAACCTCAAATTCCTGGTTCAAGTGATTCTCCGGCTTCAGCCTCCCGAGTAGCTGGGACTACCCAACCCTCCACAATGCCCAGTTAATGTCTTATATTTTTAGTAGAAATGGAGTCTCACTTGTGCTCAGGCTGGTCTTGAACTCCTGAACTCAAGTGATCCTCCTGCCTTGGCCTCCCGGACTGCTAGGATTACAGGTGTCAGCTTCATGCCTGGCCTACACAAAGATTCATAGCAAGTAGTTTTTCTCAGAGTAGACAAAAACTATCAGCAACCCAAATTTCCATCAGCAGGTGAATGCACAGAAAGTTGTGGCACATCTGTACAATGGAAACCTACAAAGCAACAAAAAGAAGGAACTACTTACATACACAACAGCATGGCTAAACTACAAAAACATGCTGAGTGAAAGAGCCACAAACAAAGACAATTGTGTATTATTCTTTTTTTATGATGCTCCAGAAATCTCTAGTGATTGAAAGCAGGTAGGTGGTTGCCCTGGGCAAGGTCTGTGGTTTGGGATGACCAGGAAAGAACACAGAAAAACTTTTTTTTGAGCCAGAGCCTCAAGCGGTCACCCTAGGTAGAGTGCTGTGACATCACAGCTCACAGCAACATCCAGCTCCTGGGCTCAAGCGAGTCTCCTGCCTCCGCCTCCTAAGTAGCTGGGACTATAGGCTCCCGCCACAACGCCTGGCTACTTTTTGGTTGCAGCCGTCATTGTTGTTTGGCGGGCCTGGGTTGGATTCAAACCCGCCAGCTCAGGTGTATGTGGCTGGCGCCTTACCCTCTTGAGCTACAGGCGCCGAGCCCAGAAAAACTTTTAGTGATGAAAATATTCTGCATCTTAAAAATAGCCAGGCATTGAGGTGGGTGCCTGTAGACCCAACTACTAGGGAGGCTGAGGCAAGAGAATTGCATGGGCCCAGGAGTTTGAGGTTGCTGTGAGCTATGACACTACAGCATTCTACTGAGGGTGACAAGGTGAGACTCTGCCTCAATAAATTAAAAAAATAAGAAAAAAAAGAAAAGAGAGCGGCACCCGTAGCTCAGTGGGTAGTGTGCCGGCCACATGCACCAGGGCTTGTGGGTTTGAACCCAGCTCCAGCCTGCTAAAAACAAAAAAATAGCCAGGCCTTGTGGCGGGCGCCTATAATCCCAGCTACTGGGGAGGCTGAGGTAAGAGAATTGCTTAAGCCAGAGAGTTAAAGGTTGCTGTGAGCTGTGACGCCACAGCAATCTACCCAGGGCAACAAAGTGAGACTCTGCCTCAATAAAAAAAAAAAAAAAGAAAGAAATTATTCTGGATCTTGATCATCTGTCAACACTCACAAAACTGTACACTTAAAATGTGTGTAATATTTGCAAGTTTTACTTCCAAATAATTTTGTTTCAATATAGCAATGAACAATTGAAATTTAAAAATCCATTTATAATAGCATTGAACCACATATTACTTAGAGATAAATTCAACCAAATACGTGCAAAATCTATTCGTTGAAAACTAGAACTTGGGGCGGCACCTGTGGCTCAGCGAGTAGGGCGCCAGCCCCATATACCTAGGGCTGCGGGTTCAAACCCGGCCCCAGCCGAACTGCACCAAAAATTAGCCGGGCGCTGTGGCGAGCGCCTGTAGTCCAAGCTACTCGGGAGGCTGAGGCAAGAGAATCGCCTAAGCCCAGGAGCTGGAGGTGGCTGTGAGCTGTGACCCCACAGCACTCTACTGAGGGCGATAAAGTGAGACTCTGTCTCTACAAAAAAAAAAAAAAAGAAAGAAAACTAGAACTTGAGGCTCGGCGCCTGTGATTCAACGGGCTAAGGCATCAACCACGTACACCTGAGTTGGCGGGTTCGAATCCAGCCCGGCCCGCCAAACAACGACGGCTGCAATCAAAAAATGTCCGGGCGTTGTGGCAGGCACCTATAGTCCCAGCTACTTGGGAGGCGGAGGCAAGAGATTCGATTGAGCCCAGGAATTGGAGGTTGCTGTGAGCTGTGATGCCACAGCATTCTATCCAGGGTGACAGCTTGAGGCTCTGTCTCAAAAAAAAAGAAAAGAAAAGAAAACTAGAACTTGAGTTATTTCATTTCTCTCACTAGGTGTTACCACTTGGGAGTGTTCAAATTTTTTCTGTTTAAATTTAAAAAATAGGCTCGGCGCCTGTGGCTTAATAGGCTAAGGCGCCAGCCACGTATACCTGAGCTGACAGGTTCGAATCCAGCCCAGGCCCGCCCAACAACAATGACGGCTGCAACCAAAAAAAAAAAAAAGAAAATGGCTGGGCGTTGTGGCGGGCGCCTGTAGTCCCAGCTACTTGGGAGGTGGAGGCAAGAGACTCGCTTGAGCCCAGGAATTGCAGGTTGCTGTGAGCTGTGATGCCACAGCACTCTATCCAGGGTGACAGCTTGAGGCTCTGTCTCAAAAAACAAAACAAAACAAAACTATATATATATATATATACACACACACACACACACATAGGTATGTGTGTGTGTGTGTATATATGATGGAATACAATATGGAAACAAGGAACTCATTAAATATTTATTATCAGCATGGAGAGCTAACATTAATAAAATGCAGAAGAATATCTATAATATGTCATCAAACACTAAAAAATTCACGTGGGCATAGTCAATAAATAAAGGAGGAAATTAAGATGGCACTGTTGTACAAGTGTTAAAGAAATGATGTATCTAAGCAATGACCTTCCATTATTACTAATGAACACATAAGCGGATATCAGGTATCTCTTGAAGAAACACCATACTACCTATAAAGAAGCCTTGCCAAAAATATCAAACTTGAACATGATCAAGACTCTAGATGTA